>NJRP01000321.1:87509-113414 GCA_003063835.1 Aphaenogaster floridana
ACTTGAACTTGTTATTTATGGATTGCCTTATTATTTGACCTTGGTTTTGACATTACCTATCATTACCCTCTCTTGGGAGATAAATGCGTCGCGGGTGTTTGGTCAATTTCACACATTTTCGAATTTTAGCTCGGAGGGGGGTTCATTTGCGGACCCATGTTTATAGGAAAAAAAGTCTTATTTTGATCTCTAGAAAACGCTCCTAAAGTATAGTGCATCATTTCAGATACACCCTGTATATATATAGTATATGTATATAAAATGAGACAGGAGCTAGGTGACACAGATATCTCAAAACTTAAAGCTTTAAAAAACTTTATTATATAAAATTGTTTTTTGCTATCTATATTAGCATGTGCATTGAGCAAAACTATAATTATCATACCCAATACAGATCCCACACGCGTATCAAGTAAGAAAAATCGACAACTCGACACGTAAAATCTCTGTGCGAAACAAGAAGGATAAAAGATAAAACATTTAAAAAATGGTAACGATTGATATACAACTCGAGAACAATATTCGAGAGATTCTAAATATTATATCGCGTCATGTATACATGTACAGAAAAGCGTTGTAGATATTTAATCAGCTCTCAAATATCAAATCCATGCCTTTGTTATTGCCGCAACTGGGAAAGTCAATTGGTACAAGCGGCAAATTTCGCTGGAGACCTACTCTCATTAAGAATTGCATTCCAGGCCCGAGTAGTGGAGGATATACAGCGGTACTTCTCGCTTCCCAGAGCCAATATCCTGATAAACAGGCACGGTGAAATCAGACTCACTATGGTAAATATATAGTAGATTTTCATCTCTATCTCCTCCATATCTATCTAACAAAAGGTTTTTACCTAAATTGTCGGTGTAAAAACGAAGAATGATATAGCCTTTGTTCGGTACGACAAAAGTATCTTTTCGCACCGGATTCACAAGATTTCGATGTATTTTCCCATTAAGGTCCAAGGATATAATTTCATCTTTGGTAAGAGGTTGCTCGAAACTCTCTCGGCCAATAATACTGGCATTGTAACCGTGTAAATGAAATGTATAGGACGCATTGCCTCCGAAGCCTGAGAAACATACGGTTTTCTATATGTATATTAGCTTTGCTTATTGTTAGCACTCGTAACTTTATAAACGCAAGTCTTTTCTTATATTTGCAGTATCTGTATTGTTACGGTAGATTGTATTCTTGTATGAAAATAACAAAATGTCGACTACCTTGAGATTAGGTTTATACCCACGATAATTACCTTTGTTTATTAATATAATTTCGATTGTTTTCCGCGGTGGAACTTGGAGCAATTGCAAGCATTCGCAAAATAACGGTGTGTCGGCACATTCGCTAGAGCGTTTGTCGAGGGAGCAAACCGACTTCTCCAAGATATTTTCTGGTTGCGATAGTATCGGAGATGACGGATATTTGAAAGACATTCCATTAATCTGCGGTATCCTTATCGCGCCTTTCTTTAAGCCTGAAATTTTCCTTGATACATAATAATGACAAAAGTATTATTACATCTTTGTAGAAAATAAATTTCATTACACGTGATCCTGGGCACTTGTACGATACCCTTCCTAGTTTTTTTATCTTTCCTTTATGCACTTAATGATTTAAAGCATATCGTAACGTTAAACGAGCAACTGTTTCATCCTTAAAAAATACGGAAATATTTCTTAATGATAAATGAATTTTCTTACTCAAGTAAGCTGGATAATATTTCGACATGTAAATGTTGTAGGAATTGTCCGTCATTTCATCCGTAAAAAACGAGAAAGTATTTGCATCGAAGGGCACGTAAATCGTTTCGTCCGCTTTTTCTTCCAATTGCGATAATTTTCTACTCTTCAGATCCAAAGAACAAATGACATTCTTCGATATTCTATGACAATGATGACCACTTTCAACGATTTTAAATGACTGTTCGTCGAAATTATCAATATCAGTAGTCCTTATCGCGTGTGAATCGAGTGCAGCATCTTCGTATAAAATAAATGCCTCCTGACGCAAATTGCGACAATCCCGAAGACCTTGAATATCGAGGATGTACTTGCCGATTGCCTGTTCAGCCATTAAAATGCCATCGAGTCTTTCGCCTGAAATAAATCCAATATTATATAATTTTCAGTTTTCTGCATTTTATTTCACATACTGATTTTTTGATCGATGCAAAATTAATTAATAAACATTTCATCGAATATAATCGACTAATTCTATCAAAATGTATTTACTAAAGCGAGTCTGAAAATCAAAGAAATCATATTAACAGCGACAATAACA
Organism: Aphaenogaster floridana; assembly: GCA_003063835.1. Classification (NCBI taxonomy): domain Eukaryota; kingdom Metazoa; phylum Arthropoda; class Insecta; order Hymenoptera; family Formicidae; genus Aphaenogaster; species Aphaenogaster floridana. The sequence goes on from NJRP01000321.1 coordinate 89,793, forward strand.
TTAACGCTGATTTTTATTGAACAAAAATGTACAAATCTCAACACACACACGCATATGTATAGACACGCGGGCGCGCGCGCGCGTGTGTGTGTGTGTGTGTGTGTGTGTGCGTGTGTAAAGTACATATATAGATTTATCCAAAAAATATATTAGAATAAAGGCTGTGAAGGATTATTTTTGACATATTATTTAAGTTTCGCTACGAACGAGACGATAACTCATGTCAAACAATAATAACAACAATCACTGATTTTATATGAATTATTTCGAAATTGCAGATTATTTGGTTTAGTTTTATTTTCAATTTTTCAGAATTAATGTTCAAATGTTAAGAACTTATTTGCGCCTTATTAACATTTTAGCTATAATATTAATATTAATCTTTGAAGAAAGTTAATCAACAGACACTACGTGTGAATTCATTTTTGTTTGCTTCGCTCAAGCATTTAAAGATCAATATGGACACGTTACGCCATTTTTCAGGACTTTATGTAAATAATAAAACATCGACACAAATATTTAAAAGTTGTATGTTTAATTCACTAGTATAATTCAGTTCCGTATTTATAGATGTAAGATTGACAAGTGTTTATCGGAGAAAAATCATATATCGGTGTTATAGGCTAATACGAATCTGGTAATCACCGCTATCAGATCCTCGTCTGACTCATTGTCAGTTATTGTGGACATTCAAAATCTTAGCGCTAACAGTAACTATATTTACTGATCTCTATCGAATTATCGACGATTAGCATTGCGTTTTTCGTCGGAAATTGAAATAGTTGTATCGTGCTCGCGCGCGTGTATGTGTGTGCGTGTGCGCGCGCAATATTATCATGGCGGTGATTACAAACAAAAAATACCTCATGAACATACATTCGCATTCATATCTCATTGTCACTAGCGCTTTTTTCAAAAATTAAAAAAATATAGGAGAGAAATGCTTATCCTGTTGATTAATCTGGATTACCTGCATTCCCTTTGCGTTCGAAATGATGAAAAAAATGAAAGAGGATAATGTCAGAAAATCAAATTAATTTAATCAACAAACAATGCAACGGTCGAATTGTCTAGTTGGAAAACGACGATAAATATTAATGCTTAATTTAATATCGACAGCTTTTCTATATCAATAGTTTTTCTGTAGAATCCGCATATAGTACATACAAGTAAAATAAAAACTGACGTTGCTCAGCTCGAAAAAATATAAACAATCGATTTAATATCGACACATTCTCGCTTAAACACTTGAAAAAAATTGTCTATTATACAGTCTTGATCATCGATTCAGTCTTTAGAAGCGTCCGCATCCGCATCCACATCCGGCTGATAACAAGACAGCGCGGACGGCGGTGCGATCATCGAAGCCACTGCACATCGGCTCGTTGGCATTCGCATTGGCCTTTAACCCTTTAAGGCCCAGTGTACATAATTATGTACATTCACTTTGAGTTCTTCCCAAATGTTTTGTATTGATAAAGTAGCGTTTTCTATCGATATAATACTCTTGATTCGTTTTATATGGAGCTATATTCTCTACCTCAATTCCTAAAACAATAATGTTCCCGCTAAACAAGTCACCATTGTGATCGTTGATCGTAAATTTTACTCAAACGGAATCGATGCCTGGGCCTTAAAGGATTAATATCGCACACATATCACCATGTTTTTTTTCCTCTAATCCTCTAATTTCTAAATTCAGAATGCGTAATAATTTAAATTATGTTTCATCTATCCGAATGTTAAAAGTTGTGGAACAAATGGAAGATGTATGAATATTTATCTCGGTGTGGCACTTTACTCGTAACGCACGCTCGGTCGATCGATAGAACGACCTCTCGTATCGACTAATTTTATTTGTTTTACTTGGCGAATCCATTTTATTTTGTCATCGTCCTTCTACAACCGTTCCAAAACCTATTCGGAAGAATGGTGTACTAAGAGCGAGATTATAGCTCATTACAGCTCGCGCTTATAGCTCGTTACAGCACGAGCAAACGTAAATCGAGATCGTGGACGATAGCGACGACCTTATTGCAATGTCTTCCACATTGGCTATTTGCGTTGGTTCGCGCTGACCAGCTCATTAGTGATGCGTCTGCGCGTAGATCCCGATCTCCGCCTCGAAAAGGATCTGGTTGATCCTGAGTTTGGCGACTGATCTTGAGTACGAGTCGGGGATCTCGGCGAGCTGCACGGCGATACTCTCCCCGAACTTGGCAAACTCCTCTTTCGTTTTTTTCCGTTCTTTTTCGTCCGGTTCACGAGGCTCGGGTTTCACCTGTCCGGACTCGTCAAGATCGGCCGGTGGACTGTCCTGACTCGGCAAAGAACCATTGTACAACTCCATTGCCTTTAGACTGGACGACGAGGACTCTTCGGCGTCTTCGCTTAGCGAAGCGTTGAAAGAACCGGTACCGGAGCCGTTCGTCTCCTCGTTGCAATCCATGAATGTTATACTTTCTGGGTCGATGTCGCTCACAATATACTCCTCTTGTAGTTTCGGTTCCTCTTGAATTTTCTGCGAAAAGGGATCAGGTTCATGAGGATCGGGAATTTTATCGCACTCTGGTAAGAGCGATAGAAAGGATTTGCGCTTTTCTCTTTCCCTCACAATCAGTCTCAATTATTTTGCCTAATAAGTATACATACACATAAGTAGATATATGTCGAATTACGAGCATTCAATCGCGTTCGCACGACTCGAATACTCGATCCTAATCCCACGCTCTGATCTCCGAGAAAGACTTGTGTCGAAGCTTTCACACGTATTGATTTTCTCTCGTGAAACTTGGGAATCGCGTCGCTATTACGATAGTCGCCGCGGCATAGAGAATTTATAAAAGCGCTCGTATTTGACTTGTTGAGAAAATGTCGAGTGATTGTCAAACATCGAGTAGAGAAATTATTTGAAATCTCTGTCTTTGCAGTTTGTCAACGTTGACGCGTATCACCGCTCGTGCATGCACGCGACGAAACTCAATCGAATCATCATCAGAGGGATCGAATCCGACATGGACAAGGATCGACTCGAATTTTCGCTGGAAAGCGGATAACACGTCGCCACGCGTCGCCACGGGCCAACGAAACATTTATCTCGACCTGCGACGCGTCGCTCGCTATAATCACGATGCCTGCACTGTACTCGTATTTGTGCAAGGGTATTGAGGGATTCCCCTTGCGAATTCCCTTTCGCGAATTCAGTCGCGAATCATAAGTCGCAACAGCCGCGAATATCACTCCTATCTCCCGAGCCACTTATTTTCGAATGCAGGTAACATTTTTAAAAGTCTTAGCCGCGTGTGAAGTTACACGAGACGAAATTAGACGAAATCGTTGCGCGCATATTAACGATTGAATTTCGTCATTCGCTAGCTCGCGTACAATTTCGGAATGCGGAAAGGGCCAAGGGCCAAGGGAGAACTCTACAAGCATAAAAACAATACACCGATCGTTTTCCTCTATCGTTGCCGCTAAAAATCCCAAGGAATCATCGGGATCGCGGGGACGCGGGTATTCCTCTCCCGCCTACCTTCTTTCGCTTGCTGTATCTACGTGTGCCGAATTGTAGGAACTGCATGGCTTTGAAGGCGAACCACTTGGAGACGTATACATCGTCCGGACCGGTGGCAGCATCGCGACTATTCTGTATCTTGTGCACCTCCCGAGAATACTGGCACTTGAGATTAGTGATCTTCTTCTCAACTTCGAGAGTGTTGCAGCAGAGAATTTCGGCAAGCTCCTGGATGGCTCGCTTGCGTTTCGCACGGTCCCGATAGCCTCGGGCATTCCAATCCCAGAGGACGCGTCGTTGTTGATACTCGCGTAGCAGCTCCAAAGTCTTGTCGCGGGTCCACTCCATGCCGACGCGCGTGGCGGTTCCACCGCTGCCCAAACCGTCCCAAAGCCCGTGGCTGTACATGTAAGAGATAGCCCCAGGACGGAAGATACGACGATCGGGATGATGTCAGGGTCTCGTGACGTTTCCGACCACGATGTGGAGGATGCCACGGATGCCACTGATGCCACACCGCGCGCGAGCGAGCGAGCGAGCGGTGTGGCCCGTGGGGCCGAGGCGGCCGACAACGACGAACCTCTCTCCTTCTATCGTCCGCTTATAAATCACGAGCCGGAATCAACACGACGCAAGCCGCAGCCGCGAAACGAGCACGCGTTTTAATGATTTTTGCACGGGACTCGCGCGCGCTTCGCCACCTTCCTTTCTTTATTTCTCTTTGTGGAAATCCCGGCGCGGCGGGTGCACGAAGACGGCCGAGTCTGCGCGAACGTTCGCTTGCCTGCCATGCCGCGTCTCACCATCCACATCGTTATCCAAGCCCCAAGCCCGTTAATGTTGTTACGAGAGAGAGAGAGAGAGAGAGAAAATTTCCCCCTCCCTCTCGCTACTGCCGTTGCCACCACCGCTGTCGATCCTGCCGATATTACCGATGTCGTCGTACTCTCTTCTTTCTCACCTTTCAGGATCCTCCTTGTCGCTCCGTTCAAGTCTCAAGCGCAAAGAGAATGAACGCGCTAGGAGTCACGTTAAATCAAATCGAACACAGGACGTTTAACTATTACGAATATATGTGTGTGTATGTATCTTTTTCATCACATGTATATGTATACTTTAGAATGTAATAAACTAGACGTGGTTCACTATCTTGTGCCTTGTAGTGTATCCATCTTTCAAAATGTTCATTATCGAGACAATCTTTTTCATCATCTTCATCCATCTTTGTCCGTGAATAAATAAAATCTGCACGTTTATACGAGATTTCAATAAGGGCCATGCAACTACGACTTAAAAATCTGCTTTTTGTACGATTTTTTGTGCAATTTGTACATTCTCTCTTTTCTCATACCGTTCAATTATCGGTGTCTCGCTTGGAGCAGCAGGGACGTAAAACACAAGGATAGTCACGTTGGAGCGTATGTATATATGTATGTGCGAGAGATCGATCGGAATCAGCGTCACGGAGACGGAGACAAAGGTGCGCTCGGTTTCGAACCGTTTCGTTCGTTTCTCCTCGCATGCCCGTTTCTTCCTCTCGTGCATGAAACGCTTCATCTCGCTTTGAGGCGCCAGAGCATCTTGTACAGGTATTCGTAAAACCATTACATGGATTTTTGTTACAGTCGGTAGAGAGATTTTTAATGCAAATATAAGGGTATATGGATTAATAATTTTTAAACGCAAATCGCACAATGTTATTTCTTACCGTATAATTGAATATAAAAAATTATATTTTTATGTAGGTACGTAAGACGCGCGCTTTTGCCGCCTTACTCGATTCCATTTTCGAAGCACTTAAACACCAGGCGGTGCAAAGTATAATAAAAGCACTAACGATATATGATCCGACGTTTTATACTTATTGTTAGAGATCCAGCACAAACGTTCATTTAGCACGTGCAATATGTACAATATACGTGCGTTGCATGGATTCTCCTTTTTCTCTTGCCAATTGATTGAAATAATTGTATAAATTAAATAAATAAAAATGAAATCTCGTTGCTCACGACCTTTTGCTTTTCAGATGTATGAGAAAGGTACATGTGTGTATAAACTCGTGTAGAAATATATTATTTGCGCATTTATATAGACATATTATATGTCACATGTGTGTAATATGCGTGCGTGCGTGTGCGCGATCAATTTCGATGTATTATTATAATAAAGAAAGACTGTTGCGCGCTGGGAGAGCAACGCGGAATATATAGAACGTACCTGGAAATAAAACGACCCGCGTGCCCGTCATCGATTGTACAGGGTTGCCATCAGCAGCAAGTATTCGAAGCGAATGTCCATGGGCGGATAATAAAATGGGACAATCGTGAACATTGGCATTAATGAGACGTAGTAAATAGCGAAATCCATGCTTCACTCGCACAACTACCTGCCGCGCCTGTAAAAATGTCAAAGATTTGAGATTCTTTGCAAACTCTTTCGCATATTTATCCTAATCGAAGGTATAGGAGGTACTCTATCCGGCTATTACGTTTACGAGGCAAAACTATATGCCATCGCGCCATGTCGCCATTGTCTTGGCCCAGCTCGATACCAATACCAACTCGACACGTTCCTTGGATGGTATGGGCCATCCATGATCGAAGCGATTCGAGCTGGAGTTTGGAATCGCGGAGTGAGCGAACGTTTGCGAGTGGCGAGTGGCGAATGGCGACTGGCGATGCGACGAGATGGGAGGATAGGATATATATATATATATATATATATATATATATACCTGGCCGTTTACGAGGAGTTGGCCCGGCGTAGGTGGATAAAGGCTCGCGTGTCGCGTCAGTGGAGTCGGCGGCCTTGATGACAGAACGAGCGTCCTTTCCAGACTGTGATCCGCGTCCCGTGGTCCTCGAACTGTCAACGACCCGTAAAGCCCGTCGCCCTGCTGCGAGACTAATGGTCCCCCTTGACTTAATTTCTCTCCCCGGTGACTTTTGAAGCCGCTTTCGCGACCGCAACGCTTCTACGTTTCTCGAGCCTCGGTCCTTGGCCTCGGGCCTTGGGCCTCGGGACGTCGAATCTTCGCCGTCCTTCGGATCGAGGCGCGCGAGGCCGCGCGAGGCCGCGGATCGTGAACGGTGAACCGCGTAAAGGCGCGCTTTCTTCGAAATGCCACGGTAACACTCGTCGCTCGTCCCGCACAACGTCCCGCATCGTCACACAATGGAGTATCGAGTGACTCGATTTTCGTTCTCCAATTAGAAGGGTGCTCGATACCTAACCGTTTCGGACGAATTCGGAATTACCAATTACGAGCGCGATTATTCTCGTTATTCGCTCGATATATGTTGAAAGAATACGCGATCTTTATTCACGCGAAAGAAGCAGCGGCCAGCGAGAGGTTGCGAGAGGTACGCTGCCGACGCCTGCCGACGCCGACCGCCGAGGTACGCGCCGATTCCTGCTCTTTCGAGACCACGGACGTTATTGATCTTGCTTTTCTTGATGCGCGAGCGCCGAATAGAAGGCCGTTCTACGGTGTAGACCAGAGTCAAAATCGAGCGAGTCGCGACTCGTTGCAGGGTATAAAATAAACCCGCGGTTAACCCGGTAAAGTTCGAAACTCGTTACTGGAATCGCAACCGTCGCTCGAATTTCCTCACAATTTTTCCTCCAATTTTCTCTTTCGCCATCACGCGATTCGCGTGGCGTTCGCGCGTACGGATGTAGAGATATCTACGCGGAAATTCGAGAAAAAGGGATATATCGCTACGTAAAATCACTAGTTTGTCAAAAGTATTGCGAATAAAACAGCGCAAGATATACTGCATATTATGAAATTACGATGATCGACATACGTATACATACCTGAATGAGCATGGTAATAGTACGTCCCCGCGCTCTCGGGATTAATCTTGTAACGAAAACCACCGAAGGGTAAGATAGGACACTGCGTTATCATAGGCACTCCGTCCATATGATTGGAATCCTTTTGTCGAATTCCGTGCCAATGGAAAGCCAACTCATCGCTTCCCAACTTGTTATAAACGAGAACCTCTATCGTGTCACCGAGACAAATCTACCATCAAAATATATTCCGCTTTAGACTTTAGAGAGCAGAAACCGCAGAATTTGCAACTTGATTGCTCTATCTCTCTGCGCATGCGTGACGTGCATCGATTCGCTGGGTCGTAAATGTCGTAATAATACCTCCAGCTCTACAATGCGAGTCTCAGATGGTCTCAGAGTCGTAAGTCGTAAAAAATTGACCAATCACAATCGAATTTGAGGAGAATAATTGACTGAGATTGGTCAATTTCTTACGACTCACGACTCTGAGACCATCTGAGACTCACATTGTAGACCCCGCATTACGCGCGGCAAGAAACGACGCGGTAGCCAATCAACGTGTTGCTTTTCCGTTAGAACCAAAAGTTTATTGGCTACCGCGCCGCGCGTAACGCGTCAACGCGTCCTGTGTGCAGTCGCCCTCAGAGTCGTAAGTCTTCTTCTTCTTCCTCTGGCGAATTGGTCAATTTCTTACGACTCGCATTGTAGAGCTGGGAGGTATAAACGTAATACCGACTTACCGACGCGGGGCGGGGTTATAAAATCGCGATATCGCCGATATGGATATTTGGGCTACGGTCCACTTGATGCTACAAATGCTTTGAAGCATTCTTTGATTGGTCAATTTGTAAAATTCTTTCTTCTGATAGGTCATTCGAACGCTTCGAAGCATTTGTAGCGTCAAGTGGACCGCAGCCAGTGTTAGGTGTAATAAGTGTCCATGTTGAAAACTGATTTAGATTTCGATTTTGTTAAAATTAGTTTTTTTTACGTGAAAAAGCGTGAATGAAATGATTTATTACATGAAATGTTGGGGAGAAGAAAAAGTCTCTTTCCTTCTTCATCGCAAGAAAATCGTACTCACTTGTATAGCCGGTCCCGGACTTTTTCCATTAATCGCCAAAAGGCTCCTTCCCACGGTAACGTTCGCGCATCGACGAGAGGTCTCGTTGTTGCTCTCGAATTTGTTGCAGAAACTGCTAATATATCAAATTTAAGAGCGTATCAACATCGCTTACAGTCGCTTGCCTCTGCTTACAATTTACATTCCCAATTCTCTGTTCTATACAATTATTGTCTTTATTCCTACCGCTCGGAAGTAACGGAAGACGATCGCGTGGAAAGGAAACTCGCGGGAAAGAAAATTTGCTGGAGCTCATGCAGTCAACATTTATATTATTTTTGTCGTTTCGCGATACTATCTACATAAATATTTTCACGGTATAAGCTTGCATATGGAAAAGAAGCACGGAGAAGCGGTAAAGAGCATGCGAACAACTGTGCTTTTATCGTTGCAGGATATAATGCAGGCCATTGTCATCGGCCGTTATCAGCATATTCGGCCCGCTGGCCGTCACCCGTCACCGTCAGTCACCGTTAGGCGACGTCGGTCGGATCTTGAAGCTTCTTGCCGCGATCATCAACATTAACCGTTACAAGTTACAACACCGCAATCCGCATGCCAATTTCCAACTGCCCATTCGCGAACGAGCATCCATCGGATCTCTTTTAGTTCGCAACTACGATTTCTCAAATTGTCGCGCCACTTTTTCCCTTTCTCTTTACATCGAGCATTTTTAGTTTTAACTTTTTCACGCATCGCGTTGCTTTCATTTTATTAAGCGTTTAAAGTTTCCTTTAGCTTACACACAATCGATCCTCTATTTTCTCGCGCATCAAGTACGATATATATATATATATTATTGGTACTATCGAACGATACTATCTGCTAATTCACAAATCAAATCAAATTATTGTTTTGTAACATGTTATCTCACCTTGTTGCGCCGTGCGATTCCGTGACAAAGAAATGATAGACGCATGTTTTTTTCCAAGATGCTTCGACGGAGCAAGGACGTGTACATTCGTGATAACCGTCATCTAGGTTTTTTTTTAATGAGAAAATTAGCCCATCGAGTGAAACATCACGACATTTTATATCAGATAATTTTATAAAAATATCATTAATCATAATTGATCGATATTACATCGATTATGGTCTCGTTATCGGTCACCAAGTGAATTTTTCGAGTGAAATACACAATCTCGCATGAGGGAGCAATGGCACGTAACGTAAATCGGTAAACTACTTTTCATGTTTCTTTCGAAAATATAGTTTGCCTTTATACAGCAAAATCAGGCCATAGATATATTCGTTGGCGGTAAAAGATTTCACTCACCGAATGTCTCGAGACACAAAGCTGAAATTGAACAAGAAACAAACGTGAAGATTATGCAGCGAAGGCACGACATGATGGCCCAGAATATCTGGGTTGAGCACGCACGTACACGTACATAAGTATCTGAGCGATCCTACGCGAATCTAAGCCGACGACCGACTCGCGCGCGGGAAGTGAACGCTTCGTCGACTTCCTCGCGGCTTCTTACTTCTTACTCGAGGAAGTGGGTGAAAGCAAGGCCTAGGCTACGCTGAAAGTAGTACAATTCGGGGAAAGGCTTCTTCTTCTTCTTCTTCTTCTTCTTCTTCTTCTCACAAAGATGCATTCGTTACGTAACGCTCGCGTAAACAGCTCACGTTTATCACATTTACATCATTCTACAAATATTTACGTTCGTACGTTTCGAAATAGAGAGATGAGAAAGAAATTAGGTCATTTTCTTATTTTTTTCAAAAAAGAAAATTGTAGATAAAAAGATAAAGGTTTATATAAACGTACATGTGTATACTTGTATATATACTATATTTAATACTACTATGGCTTACATTATTCCACGTACACACACACACACACACACACACGTATGTGCGCGCAAGCGTATATGTACGCGTGCAAGCATATGTATATAAATATTAAACCAAACTTTTAGAATTTTTTGAAAAAATATTCCAAAGCTTTCTGTACATTGTTTATCTGGTTAAAAGGAGATTGGCTTTGTAACACTTTAAACTGCATAAAGGTATTCCGGTTTTGGAACACGAATATCTTTTGGGATTTTTACATTGATTTACCCCGCAAAGGATATGTTTCGGCAGACTTCTCCTAAAAAATACAATTAACAAGAATACACAAGTGTCGTACCCCTTAAACGTCATTACAGAATATAACAAGTGTAGTAAATAATAATAATTTTGTCATATTCACTCTTTGGCAGGAGAAAGCGGAAAATTTTCACCGGGTGGTAGAGATATAGAACTTCCTTCGATCGTTAAACGATACGTCACTAACGGTACTTGTCGTTTAGATAATCGTCCTTTGCTGATAACTTTGGATGCTTTAGATTGTTGCTTTTTCAGCAATCTTTCCATTGTTTTTTTCTAAAAAAAATATTTCAAAAACCATTTCATTCTATACAATCATTGTCGATCGTTAAACGAAATGTTGTTTATCATCGGAATATTTGTTATGCGGCACCTTATCCTTTTCTCTCTTTTCATCGGCGAGCTGTTTCCGTTTCAGAGACTTTAGAGCAGCCTTCTGTATAGCTTCCGCAGTCATGACTTTTTCCTTGTAACCAGTAGGTAACGACATCAGTTGTTCGACACCTGGATTCGGCTCTGTATCAGTTTTTCTTTCGAACATTGCTCTCTGTCGTGCTGTCATTAGCTTGGGATCCTTTGGCTTAATCTTTTTCAATTCGTCATCGACCTAAAATAAAACATATGTCTTTATTTCATTATTTCTTTTTATCGAGCAGAATCAAGTGCAAAGATATAGGAATAGTACATGTTACACAGGCTTATTTTACGTTAATACTAAAGGAAAAATACCTCTTCCAGTTTACCAGATTCAATAGCGTCGAGCCATCTTTCTTCTTCGCTGCTAGTTCCACTATCTTTACCTTTGTTACTTTTTGGAATTTTCTTCTTTGTAGTTGCTTTTGGAGAAGGTGCGGTACTTATTGTAGTTGTGCTCAAACTGCATGTTTTCAATATCTTTTCACGTTTATCCAAACTATAAAATAATATATATATCGTTACACTCGTGCATGTCATACATACATACATAAAAGCTATATAAATATCTTGAAAACTAAACGAGATGTATCGTTACGAGCAAACTATAGAAAACTCTTTCTTTTTTTCTTAAAGATATCGGTAAAGGACATTACTTGGTCAAACTTGGTAATTTTTTGCGTCATACATACTTTTGTGTGTTGTATACATACTAAACTTGTAATTATAGAACTCTATTAAAGAGAAATTAGCTGATGAGTGTAGTTTCGTAGAGTTAACTTCCTTTCCGAAATATAGCTTACAAAAAGGCTTAAAGAAATGTCATAATAGTAAACATATACCTCCGTTCATCTTCCTTTTTCATTTTTATTCTAAAGCTCTTCTTCCGGTCAGTGTCGGTTGAAATTTCCACAAAGGTATCGCTGTCATCATGCATGAGCTTCTTCTTCTTATGCTTTTTATGTTTATGTTTCTTATGTCTTTTCTGTGGTGGGACATCACTTGTGTCTGATAAAATGTGATCGACATTACGAATCTTTAAGTAAATTATCAAATTGCGTGCAACATTGAAATAGTCGCATAAAAAATTGCAAATACATTGGATACAGAATTACCTAAATTTATCTCCTCTTCCGTACTTACATCTCTCGGCTTACCCATTAGATCAAGGAGAACAGCCAAATGATTTATCCAACGAGTTACACGCTCAAGATTGGAACTGCGTAAAGGTAAAGGTAGATGTGCAGACTTGCTCGTTCTAAATGGACGTAGCCACTAGCCAGTAGCAGTCGCACGAGAACGGAAAGTGACAGAGCGCTCGGAGCGCTCACGGCTGCACGAGGCCACGAGCACGGCCATGGCAGCCGGCAGGGGTAACCTTGGTAACGCGTCATGGCGCAATGCGCATGGGCCGTGGCGGGCCGTGGGCGACCAGCGAGGAGGGCGAATCGTGGCGATTGTAATTTGTAATCCGTAGCTCCGCTCTCCAACCTCCAACTTGGAGCTCCAGCCTCCAAGTCCAGCCTGAGCCAGGCTCTCCAGCAGCTCCGCTCCGCTTCGACCCGACTACACTCACAATTGTTGTAAAGTGCTCACTGTTCGTTGTATGTAGTTCACACAATCAAATCAAAGCGACCAAGTCTCAACTTTTACATTATTGACGTGAAAAATGGGTAAGGAGAATGAATCGGATAGTGCGAAGAAAAGAAGAAAGTCTATGAATGCAAATAGCGGAATGTCGATAAAAGACGGAGATATGTATAAGGTATAAAAATCGAGATTTTTCTTTCCGCTAAAAATTGCAGTAAATATTTAGGTTATAATACATTCGCACTTGATATTTTGACGAAAGTAGGCTTTAACCTTAAGAAAAACATCGCTCTTTCAATACATAATTCTTTTCTTTTTGCAATGCCGAGCGACGATTTCAATCGTTGAAATTTATTTGTTTTTCGTGCAAGAAGCGTCGAACGAGTATATTTTCGTTAACGCTTCAGGTTAGGTTAAGCGCGTGAAATTACGAGTAAATTAAACTAAAAATATATATAATGATATATTGTTTCTGCTTCTACGTCTGCTAAACGTATGTCTCATCTCAGATAATAATCAGTCACGAAGAGAAAGAAGCTATCGAGAGATTATCCGAGGATGATTCCGAATGCTTTTTGGTAACTTGCAACGATATTCGAGCAGCAATGACTAAGATAGCTAAATTGAAATCCAGTGGTGACTCAAACGTTTGTAACAGATATATTATATATATATATATATATATATATATATATATATATATACATATATATTTACTGTTAAGTTTGCTTTAAACTTATTAAAACAAATGCTTTAGATGAAAGATGAGATTCGCGAGCTGCAAATTCAAACATCCCTGGCTTTTATAGAACTAAAGAAATTGAATCGCATGGAAAAGTTCCGTACAAAATCTGCACGTGACTCCCTAGTGGCTGCAAAGAGTAGTGTAGACAGCAGACATCTACATTTACAAAATCTACTGTATGAAGTGATGCATTTGAAGAAAGAAGTTATTAAATGTCTTCAATTCAAGTAAACTTTTTAATCTTTACACAAGAACTTGTTCATTTTTCTCTTATTATCTCTTTAAACAAAACAAAAACTTTTTTTCTTCGTTCTAGATCCAAAGATGAATTGATAGAACTTGTTTCAGAAGAGGAATTTTATAAAGGAGCTTCAGAAAGTATCTCACGTCCTGTATGTATACAGAAGTTTTATATAATAATAACTCGAGTATAAAATTAAAATTATATATATATATATATATATATATATATTGCATGCGTGTGTGTAACACAAATGTATTGTAGGAAATAACAAAAAATAATCCTCATCAATTGAGACTGGCTCGTTTAGAATGGGAATTGATGCAACGGAAGCAACTGGCGGCATTGTGCGATGAATTGACAGAGAGTAAAAAGGCAGTAGCGTCCAGTATTGAAACAAAACAGACTCGCTTGGACAATCTCGCGCCGCAATTGCATTCTATATTGGAAGTAAGAAAGTTCTATTAGCTTAGAAAACATACAAAATGTTATATGCTCTTATTAAATATTCCTATATAATTAATAAACTTGATTTTTCATATAGGCGAGCAAACCGTTACAAGAAAGTCTTGGATTGCCGTTGGACAAAATTCGCCAGGAGCATCAAAAGGCTTCATTGCTCGCATCACCGCTCTATGTGTTGTACGCGAAAGCATCAGCTTACAGGGATGCTTATGGTATAATCCATATAAACATTGGATATATATTTCTATGACCGTTTTATGAAATGAAATTTCTTATAGATATTATTTCTTAAAATATCTTGTAGATAGTACATTGATGGTCAAAGTGGAAGGTGACGAGGACGAAGCGAAACGCGCAAATAATCATGATGGTTTACAAGAGTCTGACTCAGATCCTGAGAATCAGTCGGAAAATATCGTGGAAGAAATGCCGGTGCACAAGAAAAGACATCACAGATTGTCCCGGGAAGCCAGGCAAGAGGAGAAGCGGTCCAAATTACTGCAGCGACATCCGTTGCATGTAAAAATAGTAATCACATTAAAAAGTAAGTTTTGGATAAAAAAATCTACAGTCTTACAGGAAATTAAATGTTTAAAAAATATCCAAGTTAAACTGAAAGATGAACTAAAATTAAGAAACAATCTACATTTCATATTTATTAATCTAATTGAATTTATGATGTAATTTTTTTTTATAAATCTTGGACACGAGGAAGAAATTTCATTGTGAAATTAACTTTTCAGATGAGACAAGGCTGACTCTTCATTTTTATTACATGATATATTTAAAAGTCGTTACGGTAGAGTCAAAACTTGAAACGGAAGACTTGGGAGGTATTAGTGCTGGGTATGTAAAATTACTTAAATATTTATTTATCTTATCGCATTATCTTCATATTAATTTATTAAAATTTCGTGCATGTAAATATGAGAATACTTTTCTTTTGTTCCGGTAAATTTGAGATAATTTTCAAGTTGTCAAGTTGTATTTACTTAATAGAGACATGCTAGTATCCGAGTCGGTTCTTCGCGAATTATATCCGCGGGATTTAGGATTGGAGAGCCCGAATCCCGCCAATCAGTATCAGCTGTCGCGGCATAATTTAGGACCATTTTCGTCTTTGGGACTAGGCATTCCCTACAGATGGGCACAAAGAATGGCTGGTCTACACTTTGTCTCGTGTGACGTGAGCGAACAACAACAAAAGGTGAATATGTTCATACACTTGTATATAACATATAAATAGTTGATGATTAATCTCGCTTGTTAAGAGAAAATGGTTGCTCCGTTTGTAATACAAAATTATGACAATTTAAACAAACCGTTCCTTTCAACCGTCGATAGATGCAATTGCAGCAACGTATTCTAATTAAAATTCCACTTTATCATTTTTTATTTGTAGCTTACGAGTCAAGAATTGGCTCAAGACTGTGTGGAGAGTGTGTTAAAAGAAATTAAACGACGTATAAAAGCAAGGTTGGATTTATGTATGGAAATACGACAATTAGAGTCCGGCAACCTGCCAATTTTTATCAGCACGACAGATCCTGTGCCGCAAAAAATCTCAACGTCGTTGCATCGATTCACGACTATGACCTGGAAGAGTTACTCGAATTATGTCGCTTCACCGGAATTTTACCAGCGGAGATTAGTGTTGTCCGTAGACATCTTTTACGAAGCTGTACTTCGTCGTGGCAGTAGTATGATTATTATTATATCAAATCTCCTATATATAGATAAATGATTGCTTCCGCACGTTTAGATTTTTAAATATTTCTTAGGCGAACTCGTGGCCAGGATTGCTATCAAACCGGATTATCCAAAGATAGCACCGGTATTTAGCATAAGCGTTAGTCCAACAGTGCCAGCATCTGCCGATATCATCAGAGACATCGAGAGGGAAGTCAATGTGATGTGGACCAAATCTCCGTCGTTGACGGCGCAAATACAACGGCTGAGAGCATGTTTCGACATCTATCTAGAGACTGAGAGTATGGCGCCAAAGGAAAAGATATTCTTCTATCCTGTGAGAGGCCGGACTCGCGCTCGACCATACAAATATTTGTCGTTGGGAGGAGGCATATTCACTCATCGTTGAATAAATTATATGAATACCATCCAACGTATGTTCTTTACTTTTCAATTATCTCTATTAATATACTCCACGAGTACTTACATGATGATAGATATGAGATGTCATTTTCTAAAATTATATTTTTAATTCTCGAAGATATTAAATTCAGTTTTGATTTTAGATGTCAATTTTAGAAAAAACTTTTAATCTAATATGTGAATATTTTAAATATAACATTTTTTAAATTTAAAAGATATTTATTGGCTTATTTTTCCTATCGGAAGTTATTTCAAATATACTTATACAGGGATAGACGTAAGTGGTCGTGCAGCCGGAGCGCTAGAAATAGTTAAGAGATACGTGCGCAGGGTGTTTCTCAATTGTTTGTTCTCGAGAGACAGTTTGTCGCACTCCTTTTTCATAAAGATATTGTCGGATTTAATGTAGTTAAACTGTTCCCAAAACTTGTCCAATTTGTCAAACGGTTCTGACATCTGTAAATAGTCTTATTTAAAAACTGGGGATATACATGTTTCGTATTCGTTACAATACCTACGCAACTTATAAAAGCTCTTCTGGATCCCGTATCGCGTAAAGTGTACTTTTGAACAGTCAGCGAGAACGGCTCCAAATTTGAACACATTCTCAACAACGAGAGTAACGCCGAGCCTTTTTCCGAAATCCGCTGCAGTTCCTGCAAATCGAAACATTTCTAAAGTTCTTTCCTACCTTTTTCGGGTAAGGAAGAGAAATCCAAACTTTAATAATTTTTTAAATATCCAATTTTTCAGTTGGTTGGATTTAAGCTAGGTAAAAGTTTCAAAATTTAATATTTTTACTTTTAGAACGCTAGCACTAATAATAGTCAGTTTCTTCAGCTGGGTAGTGTCCAGCACTTGATTCACAGAAAATATCTGTCTCAAACTTTCGGCTCTCTTCCTCATACGCACAATCTGATTGTTCAATTCCATTATACTCTGCCCCCTTTTCTGCGATAATGCGTGCGTGTCCTGTCTCAGGCTCTTAATCGTGCCTTGTAATTGTGTTTGCAACTTTGGATATTGCGCCACGTCCGCACGATGTGCGTCATCCTGTTCCTTTAAGTACTCGTACTGCTTCCTCTTGTCTCCCGTATTGCTCTCGTATTCGGTTATCGTTTCGTTAAGCTGTCGCCACAATTCTTCGACCTCGTTAGAAACATAATGCATTAAGCGCGACAAAGAGTCTTCCTTCTGAAATATATATATATATATATATATTTTTTTTTTTTTCATCAAAAGAATTATTAACATGTGTCATCTCGAACACAAAGATGAAAAATATCCATACCAAGTATACGATGCTATATATGTTAACGGCGTTCTGGATTTTTGTTTGCGTCAATATATTTTTTATTCCCTTATCTTGCCCAAAAGTTATGTTCTGCAGTTGATCGCAGTGCTGCTCTAAATTTTTTCGTACTCTATTTAATTCGTTCATCTCATCCGAAACAATACGGTTGCGTCCGCGTGCGAAGGACTCTTGCAGATAGGTGCATTTCTGCTTGTATCTTCCTATGTAACATCAATAATTAATTTAGTTGTACGGTAGTGTAGATTTACGATGATATGAGCTACCAATTATCAAATCCATCATTTGAATATGGGCCTCTTGCAGTCTTCTGTGGTCCGCATCGGCTGTCTCTAGCTCACTATGTAAACGCTGTATCACGAGATCTTTCGTCTTCATTAGGCGATCGAAATTATTCCAAAGATATTCCACGTCTTCGTGAAGTTCTTTACATTTTATTCGGCGTAGAATGAACCGCCACTGCTCATTGATCTTGGCAGTATTTAATCGCGAGAATGCTTCCTCACGTTTCAGTTTGTTCTACATTTCAAAATTGATTTGTTCCACAATTATATTACATAATATTTTTATTTTGTGCTGAATATATACCTTAGTAAAAGCTGCAATCAACTGTTGCTTCCGTCGTTTAGCCTCTAGCTCCAATTCGGCTCGATGCTGTAGGTATCGAGCGCGTTCCTCGTCGCTCATGCGAGCCAACTTGTTTCCTTTTCCCTTCTTTTTTTTCGGCATTTCGCGGCGAATAAAAGTTTTCGTACCGTTGCAAATTAATATTCAAACCGTTTATTCTTAACAAGATATAAATTTTCCTATTAGGAATATAAGATAGCAACACAGTAAAACTGTTAAAATCAGCCATACAAAGCATACGTTTGATCAATAACGGACGTTTAACTTGATATAAGACATACAATATATATATATAATGTGTGTTGGTGGGTATGGGTGTGTGTGTGTGTGTGTGTGTGTGTGTGTGTGTGTGTGTGTGTGTGTGTGTGTGTGTGTGAGAGAAACATAAAAATTGCATCTGATTTCAATTAAACTCGATTCGACTAAAATATTATGGAATTTTTATTCGCATATGAAAATCTTGGTCATTTTTATACAATTTTACAAAAATAGTCTTGCATCTCTGTTAGACACATTTTACAAGTCTGTGTATATATTTCAACATGATTAGGCATAAATTCGCATTAAATATTTTCTTATTCTATGATAACATGTTCGAGAAAGAAATATATACTTATATATATATCTATAGTGTATAGGCAAACAAGTACAAGTCAGAATTTAGCGAAAATGAGTCAAAATCATAACTCTCTCTACAGATATTTTTCTGTAAGCTCTATTTAATGGTTTAAATAGTATAACTCATTTCTGTTAAATTACCATTATATTAGAAGAATTGAGGCTCCGAGATGTCAATCTATGGAACTTCCTTGGGCTAATTGAGAGCCAGGCGCGGTAAGAATTGCGCAAGAATGTGTGGATACGAATAAATATGAGAGGATTACATCCATGTCCAACGGGGAATCTATTAGCCAAACACCTCTCTCAATACTTTAATATACGCTGAAGAAGGCCCAAACAAAGGGCCGAAACGTTCAATAAACATATTTATTCGTATCCACACATTCTTGCGCAATTCTTACCGCGCCTGGCTGTCAATTAGCCCAAGGAAGTTCCATACATTATATTAGAATTATCCTACATAGTGTAACTACAAAAAGACCATATTTTTCATGGGCACATTAGTATAAATTTGACATATTGTGTAACACAGTATTCTCATAAGTAAATATCTCTGTTGGTTTTACACCTGATATTGTTAGGGTAATTACCGTAAAATTTAAAAAATGTCAATGCTGAAACTTAAAACGCGATTTTCGCAAATTACTGAATTTTGACTTATACTTGTTTGGCCACACAACGATAGATATGATATTTATATACGTCAGGTGGAAATTGTATCTTGTCATCTACAAGATGAAGATCACATTATTTTCGAGATAACGAGGAATGAAAATTTGCATGTACATAAAATTTGTACATGCAATACTAAATACTTTTTGGCTAAGATTGCGAATGAAGCAGGGCATTAAGAATAAGGAACTATCGAATTCGAAGCTCGCATGGAATTTTCTCGCATTCTTTGCGAAAAAAATATATAATATAGTTGCCCTGCAACGTATAAATAGATTCTATAGGCTCTTTGTGTTACTCTATTTGGTGGAAGACTTAAATGCAACTCGGGCGATAAATGCATCGATCTTTTAGCTATCGATGGCGCTGCGTATGTCATATATTCTTCTGCAACGTCATAGGCCTGACGTCGATTTTCTCCACGGACAACGGCCGCTCTTTCGTTGTCGGTATAAAGCTCTGAGTACGTCGGATCCTCTCACCTCCTCTCAGAGGACGCGTCACGATTTGCGCTTCCAGCAGAAGTTGAGCCTCCTCGGCGCGTTTCACCTTTTCGCGCGCGGCGCGCAACTCGGCGTCTAAATGCTGTCTTTCCGCTTCCAGCTGCTGAAGTCGTAATTCGGCATCTAAAAATTAATAATAAAATAAAAGGATAATGCAATAATGGAAATTTTTAAATAAAGATAAAAATTGGAAAATGAAGCAAACGGTAAAATTAAGAATATAAAATGAAGGCTAAAGAAAGAAACACATACGAGATTTTGGAGAAAAATTTAAATTAATATAATTAATAATAAGATTTACAATAGAATAACATTTTATTTTTCATACTTTTTGGATTTTACATACCTTGCAACTGCCGCTCGTTTTTCTTCTGCATCCGTTCAAACTCCATTCTCTTCATCTTCTCCATTTCCAGTAATTCCTGCTGCTCCTGCTGCAATCTCTCCAATTGCTCTCTCTTTTCCCATTCTTCGCGTAATACTCTCGCTTGTAAACTTCGTACTGCAATATACATAACGCGTATCTAAATTATACGGTCCTACAAAAACATAGTGCGATAAAAATCAGATACAGTAGCCTCTTACCTATTTCCTCGTCACGTAGAGCCTGTTTTTCTTCTTGCAGCAATAACTCTAGCTTTTGTTTAACATCTTCCAGTTGTTGAACCTTAGCACCTTCTTCCTTTGACAGAGTTTCCAATTTCCGAGCTTGTATTTCGGCGGCGATTCTAGCTTGCCTTTCGTGCTGAAGCTCCAACTTGGTCTCTTCTCTCTCCTGTTTAGTAGCCTAGCAAGCGCAGCAATACTTGTTATTAAATCAATTCTACCTAAAATTGTTATCTTTAATTGTTCCAACTAAAACATTTATTTATTTTACTTGTCGTAAGGATCTTCTTTGATTGGCCAAACTTCTCTGATAGCCGATTTTCTCGCCTGAATGCTGAATGGCCGTTTGCAATGCCGCGAGCCACTGCAGCCTGCCTTTGTGATCCTCTGCCACTAGCTCTATGCATCTATGTTCGGGGGTGCTGAGCACGAACCTTCTATCGGGTTTTCCACTGTTTGTCAGAGTATCGGCCCAGCAATTAGCATTCAACAATATTAATCCGGATGGCTCTTTTTGCTGGGGATCTTTGTAATATGTCAATTCACCAGGACGCAGCACGAACCAAAAGTATCGCAATGTTGGCAGCAGAAAACCTTTTTTCATCAAGTAACCCTGCAACGACAGTTTGTAAAAAGAAATTATTATTCCGTTGTAACGCACGCGCACTATAGTGCTTCATAATAACATGTATATCTATATACATATAAACATAAGATATCACATCTTGTAGCATTAAAGCGTGTGTTCAGAGGAAAACGGGCTTGATTCACATTTTTAACAAGATTAAGCAAAACTTGGATTTACCTTTTTCACTACATTCTCTACGTAAATCTGGTAGAGATCATCGATCGCTTCTGTCAACGCTATAGTATCCAAAGTATTACCGCCACTATACTTGGATTCCAAAACCGCCAGAAACGTGGGAAACCTTATCGATAAATTTTTCATAAATAAATTGCGTTTTTTATATTTTTTATTCTTTGTGACAAGTTAAAAATAACGACAAGTTACCTAAATATTCCAATCGCTGCTGATAGAGCTGAGAAATCTGCCGCGTCCCACTGCAGACCTAAGGACATTACTAGATGGGAAGCGATTTGTGCCACCTCGTCGCCATGCATTATCACCTGCGTCACAAAACGACATATCGAATTGCAAAAGATATTTGTTTATATAGAAGCAACTACTAACCAGATAAGAATCTGTCGCATCTGACTCCGTCTCGGCTAATAGACAGTAAATTCTGAATAACTGGTAAACACTGTGATCCCCAAAGACTGGATGGGATCTCTCCAGGTAAATCTTTTTACAAACCAACCAGCAAATTTCATCTATCCCTTCTTCCAATGTTTTCAACGTTTGTACAGAGGTAGCGTCAGTAACAGAGGAGAAGACCTGAAGCGACAATTTTTACTATGGAATGCGTCAAGTTGGGTGAACAGGAGCGAAACGAATACTCTTGACTAAGGGTAGAGAAAAAAAGAAAATTTGAAATAAAACTTGGAAAAATGTTTAGGTATACTTGACAAAGTACATATTTTAAAAATAAGAAAATATAAGATGCCGAAGATTTGCACATCTCTTAATAATCTCTGAATAATTTTTTGTTTTGTATCACGAGTATCCTGCTTTTGTTCTATATTTCTTAAATGTTCGCTGCAAGTATTTGCTAGAATTTGTAAGTAATAAAGTTTGAATTTGAATGTTTTTCGAAAAACGCCTTATTCATATATCTTTATACAAAATTCTACAGTTTCTTTCAATAATCAAGAAAATTAGCGTTTGCCTCATTTTGTTGGAACAGCTCATGGTGTATGCATCTTATACAATTAAAGATCTTACTTCTTTTTGTAAATAATAGATGTACTGATCGAACGTTAAACTCTGTGTACTCCGGTAATGCTCTAGGCCTTTCTCCACGCCATACAAATCCATCAATGTACCAATGTTGGCTGTCAGCACCTATTAAAATCAAATATCAAAATGGACAATGTCATATATATATATATATATACATAATCAATATTGATATGATATTAATTGTATATATTATCGATTAGAAATATAAAGTAAGATACGATTAATGTATAATCGACAGCGATGATGGACAGATAGATTACTCCGAGCTCTAGGCTTTCTTCTACGAGCAATTTCTCAAGTTTTTCCAAGTCTAACCTTTAATTTGGATTTGGCGACCGTGTTGGTGGAGTCTGCCTGTAGCGCTTGAAACGCGTGCCAGATGCTGTTGGTAAGGTTTTTGAGCAGATGGGCCATCGCGATCGCGACCGGCCTGGACCGGCCTGCGCGGTGGCAACAGGTGTCTTGGGTGTCTGCTTCTGTTTTTGCGTGTCCCCGTGTCCGTCTATCGCGTCCGTTTATCGCGCCTCGCCAATATTCGCGAGCGCATGTTTATCTCTAAATGGCCGCGAATGGCGGGTCTTTTCCCTTCCGTCTCGTTTCGTACTTCTCAAGACACCTGCCCTGGTCTTCGTCTTCCTTGGTCGTCCTGTCATTCGCTGTCCAACTGCTGCTGAGTGCTGACCCAGTCTCACGTCTCACGCTTCTATGCCAGAATCAGAATTGCCAGAGCTGTCAGCATCCGTCACTCCCGTCAGCCGATTGCCAATGTTGCCAAGAATGACGCATCACATACACATGCACGCATGTCATGTATGTATGTATCAGCTGGTATCAGTATGTATGTACATACATGCATACATACATATGCCTGCGTCGGTATCTTTACGTACTTGCACTTTGCACTTTCTACACTCATCGTAATCGTTTTTATGGTTATAGCAGGTTATAGTTTTCGGCTCTCGACACTGCCGAACATTTATAGCGATATGTCGACGTCGACATGGACTTTTCTGTTGATTCTTCAAGTTTGTCTCGTTGGAAATACGATTGGTTCGATAGGTGACAAGTCGCAGGTATACAACCAATGTCTAGCACTGTGTCGCAATAACAACTGCAAAGATGGTAATGATCGAGCTGCGATTTTTCCTCATACGAATTCTTCCTAATGATGTTTTCCTTAAAGTGATGCGAAATTAGTGAAGTAATATTATAATATTATAATAGCTAATTGTAAGAGAGAAATACGGTGCGGTAAGAGGTAATATATTCAGGGTTGGGAAGTAACTCGTTACTTGTAACAGTTACAGTTACTTTTTTT
>NJRP01000321.1:119776-131342 GCA_003063835.1 Aphaenogaster floridana
GTGTGTGTGTGTGTGTGTGTGTGTGTGTGTGTGTGTGTGTGTGTGTGTAAACGTATATTTTTCTTCTTCTTTTTCACCATAAGTACTTAATCTTAAGTAATCATGACAATTTGTTGTTTTATGTTTCGATTATTTATTACTCAATGTTTAAATAACGCTTCGTTTTCAGGATTATCGTCTCTGTGCTTTTCGAGATTTCCAGATAGGGTTGGATCCGGTCGCCGCCTTTTAAAGAAGCCCAGTTTTCTCAATATTAATGTAAGTAGAATAAATAATAACATACCCGCTACTGCGGCCACTACATATATCCATATTGGTACAGGCTCAGCTTCTTGCTGATCCAATAGATCTGGATAAGCAATTGTCTCGGCCTATATAACAATGTGAAATAACACTGTTAAATAATTTTTTTCGTAACATAAGCTCTCTTTTAACGTTTTCTATATATCTTTTTGTGTTAAAGTCAAAATTGGAATTTCCTTCTCATTTATCAGTATCTTGGTTTTTATAATATGACTATTAATAAGTTTCAAAATATATATTGTATATACAGAAAATATGCTTACAATTGCGTAATCATCTTTCAAGTTCTCTTGCTGTATCACAATGTTAGAAGGTATTACTATCCTAGCATTGGAACCTATTTTAACCATGTCCACTTTCGGGTAGTCTTCGACTAAAGTTGAATTCCAAAGTCTGAAATCGATGATTTTTTTGAATATTATAAGATGCTTTGCAATATTTAAAAAAATTAATACAATTGAAATATTAATATTAAAAGAATTTATCTAATTGTTTGAGAAAGATAATATGAGACTTGGTGTTTATTAATATATATTATGATTCCCCAAGACATCCTCTTCAGTATATTTTACAGTAGAAAGAGCAAATATACTTTGAGCATTTCCTTTAATTTATTATAACTTGGAAAATAAACTCTAAATAACTCATGTTAATATCTTTTTTCTTGTTTCAAGCTCTAAATTCGTTCCTTGAGATATTGATATATAATTAAGAATCACCCTGCTTATTACGATTAATAAATTAAATTATGATCTAACATGACACAATTAATAATTAACCCTCCGACTGAATACGTTTTTTCGACACCTTTCCACTGAATACGTGAACTTTATGCGTCCGACGCTATTTTCTTCACTTTAGAGTAGTTTAAAATATCTAAAAAAATTCGTGGAACATCCGTTTACATGATTTCATAGTCATTTTGATCCAAATTATTAATTAAATATTTTATTTTTAATGAATTTTGAACACTAACGAAGGAAAGACTCGGACATCAACGACTCACGTATTCAGGCGAAGGGTTAACTTTACATTTTTATTATTACCTTGCTTTAACAGTTATAATGGCTTCCTGCTTCCTCTGTAAATTGTATATATAGCATATAATGTCGAAACATTTTGCTGTTCCAGCTTTGCAATTCTGTAATATAATATCCTTGCATTAACGTTCCATAAAACGCTTTAGATTTTAAAAACTTGAGAATAATGAAATTCTATGTAAATGCTTAATTAAGAATGATAAAGGATGTTTCAATTTTCAATATTGATTTTCTCGAAAATGAAGTCTGGAGAAAAATGTTTTATTTCGCGATTCCAATTAATTTTTATATTCGGAATTATCACCTTTGCATATACAATGAATCATTCTACATAGATTTCGTATCTATAAAAATTTCGCATTTAGTCTCATTGTCACAGAGTTCTGATTGTTCTAATTGTACTTTGTGAGTTTAATTAAGTGATGACTTAAGTGATAACTTACCATTGCAACAACACGATGCCGATGTCCATCCTTGTCGATAATTGTTCGCGTATTTACAACTTTTTCTGTATCTCGCGTTGTTCTTATGTGATTAGTATGATTATACAAAACTGTCGATGGAGTTGAAGATTGCATAATGCTATCGATATCGTCGAAGTTGATGTTATCTTGCAGTTTTAATGGATTGACTACATGTCCTGGTGGCAATGTACATTCACCATCCCCCAGAGCTAAATCATTTAATATATGTTAAATGCATTATAAGCTTAACTTGTACTATACCTTTTAATGTTTTATATATATATATTTTTTTTCTTTTTTCATAAAATAAATTTAATTCCGTTAATATGATATGCTATCAATAAATTTTATGTAATAAGATGTGTGTGCGTGCGTGCGTGTGACATACTGTATTAATATACTATAATTTTATATATATATATATATATATATCATGTTTATATTATAATCTCTGTCCAACATATCTCTAGAATCAAAATATCAGAATCAAAAGACGAATAACTCACAATTACAAGTTATTTATGAGCTTTCAAACTCTGCAGGAGTTTAAAAAGAGTTTTAAACTTGTATATTTAAAGAATTAATATTATCATTATTATTTTTAAAATAGTAAAGCTGAATGGATATTTACCTAGTCCATCTCCTTAAAAATAAAAATATTGATTTCTACTTTATAAGTATTTTTAAAACGACATAGCTTGATTTTTTAGCTTTTCCATAAAATTCTTGCCTTATAGATGACAAATCCAAAATTTGAATTTGTGGGATTCAAGAGAATTCGTGAATAATTAATTCTAACATCTTATAAACAATTTCTATTTGTTTTTTTATTTTGGTACACTGGAAAATGCTAACCGGAGGGACAAAGAATTTTGTATTACCTTGGATAGTTGGCATCTCTTCCATATAGAGCAGCCACTTGCCATGCGCTTTGTCGTTCGCGACCTCGTAAGGCCATGAAATGCGCACCTCCACAGTGCTAACCTTCCATGGGCCTTCATTAAATACTTCGTAAATATGTGATACCTTCGGTCCTACTTCATTCAGGTATTTTATCGCGGATTCTCCGACTATGGGGCCACCATAAAATGCCCACTGAGTTTTGGCACTTCTGCAAGTAAGCATATATTTTAATATTTAGTATGATGTGATAAAAGTATAAAAATTAATTAATTTAATTAATTGAGTAAATCACACAATTATTAGTGTATAAGTACACATTTATGTAACCACAGTATTTTTTATCAACGATGACGCGCAGTGTGCCATGCAAATACAATGCCATGAACATATGCACTATATTTAGTATTTAGTATGTTTACATGCCACATGCCGTGTAGTTGCACTATATTATGACAGAGTCGCTTAGTAAAAAAATGTAAAAAAAAACGGCGAATCTGGAGACATAGAACAAACTAATTTTCATTCAATGATTTGCAAGAGAAGATTGTAAAGAAAATGTTACTCGAATCGAACGATCGGATATTGAAATAATGATATAACGATTACCCTTTGATCGAGAGCTCGGCACGTTTTAACACTGTAGCTTGCAGCACAGTGGGTTGCTTCTCTTTGACTTCCTTTGACGTGGAATTTGCGAAAATTGTGAAACCTAACTGCGATTCATTATCCTCGAGACCCTTGGGATCAAATCTCACTTGTATGTCCACTGCTTTGTCCTTCTTGAATGGATTGCCGATAGAACACGATACCATAGTGGCGTTGTACAAATTGCAAATCACGGAATCGTTGCTTTTGCTGGCAATGTAATTCAAACTCTGTGAGTGAACGATAAACAGTTGAGCCTCGTATGCAGACTCGCCGATGTTTGCCACATTCACCTCCACCACTATCTCTTCTCTCTCGCCCAAAAGCAACTCGTAGAAGTCCGGCTTTATAGAGGAAGCTAATACAATAAGAGATTATTAGATATTTCATATATCAAAACTTCTTCTGGTAAATTCAAAATATATTCTATATAATGTATAAAATATTTATAGTAATGTCTTTTCTCTATTTTGTCAAGCATCACACGCGCGTGCGACCCTCTGTATTCTAAACTTCTTTCATTCGTTTCCAGTCTTATTTTAATGGCACAGAATACATTTCAATCATGCATATATTTTCGTTTTGCGCATATGTGGCCAAATGGCAAATGTGAAATAATGAAGGAGCAGTGCAAGAAGAGTAAAGTTAAGAATAAAAACATTAAAAATTTATTTTATCTTAATGAAAATTTATATGAAGAAATATAGAATATATTATAACAATTTTGATAGAGAATTTGACATAAGAAAGAAACACCTA
This sequence comes from Aphaenogaster floridana, assembly GCA_003063835.1. Taxonomy (NCBI): domain Eukaryota; kingdom Metazoa; phylum Arthropoda; class Insecta; order Hymenoptera; family Formicidae; genus Aphaenogaster; species Aphaenogaster floridana. The sequence continues at coordinate 123,891 of NJRP01000321.1, forward strand.
CCTGATAAATTCAGTTTAGCTATCACTTGTAAATCGCTTTCACAAATGTCATTATTTCCACAGTCCTTCTGAAAGACAGCCTCGAATATGCGTGCAGCTTCTTGCTGATTGAGTATTGGATAATTCTTCATATCGGGTAAAGGAGCACCTTCAAATGGCATGATTGGCTCCTCTTGTATCAGCGAATAATTCAGACGGAATTTGATAGGAGTTTGGATGTCGCGTGTGTTTTCCTGTTAAGACATTCACAATAGATAATTACACATCTTTTACGAGAGCACAAATAAAGATAAGACGAATAAAAAAGCATTTAGCATTCATATATAGCAAAATTGGTTATAACAAAAAAATATATCAAGCAGAATTATATATAAAAATTCAAGTCTTCTCTATTCCTGATTGGATTTATTTTTATTTCAACCATCTGAATACTAACAAGCGCGTGCAATTCTCCTTTTCGTTTTCATATAAAATTTAACATTATTATTTAATACTATATATTACTATGCCGAAAAGATAAATATGATTTTAACTCGCACGAGGGATTTCCTCGTCGCTATGCTCAATTGTACTACAGTTGATTGCGATACTACTAACAATTTTCCGATAGAATCTGGCAGTCTTATCAAATGATACTCAAATGCTTAATAAACCTTTAAAATATGAATATTGTTATATTTAAAGTTTATGCTTTTATTTCTTAATCATAAGCAAAATCTATGGTATTTGTTAAGAATTAAATAGGTATGCAATTATTAAATATTGATAACAAGGCGACAATAGACACTTCGTGTTGTATGATACATAAATGTATTAAAAATATAATAAATATGACAGGAATAACATAAAATATGTTATGATTTACCTTCAAATAAACAACTTCCTTTTGGCAGTGTACCAACTTTGTGCTATCTAAAGTGACTGTTCGATTAATGTAATGAGGACGTGCATTACCATTGATTCCGAACCAAACTCTCGAGAATTTCTTAATTCCCGTGTAAGTTTCTGCTTCGATGTAGTAGTTTAATCTTAAATTTTGCATAGAATCTTCCTTCGCTAGCGATTCCGTCTTGCAGCAAGCCTCAAACGCGAAACTGCAAAGTTTCATATGCTATATATATATATATATATATATATATATATATACAGGGTGTATCTGAAATGATGCACTATACTTTAGGAGCGTATTCTAGAGGTCAAAATAAGACTTTTTTTTCCTATAAACATGGGTCCGCAAATGAACCCCCCTCCGAGCTAAAATTCGAAAATGTGTGAAATTGACCAAACACCCACAACGCATTTATCTCCCAAGAAAGGGTGATAGGTAATGTCAAAACCAAGGTTAAATAATAAGGCAATCCAATATTAGTCCTGTCTCTTATACACATCTAGATGTGTATAAGAGACAGGTGCATCATTTCAGATACATCCTGCATATATGTATATATAATTTGTTTTACAATTTATTTCAGAACTACTATTACCATGTGTGATTTGAGCTTGGATCAGCCAAACATCCGATTCTGTTGGGATCGATAGGTTCTATTGTATCCTGATATATCCCATCCTTCTTCGCATAGCGTATATAAGTTGAAATATCGATTATTTTCTTAGAACGGAGAAGTACGACCGCATCGTTTTCGTATGCTCCGACTAAGAGATCTGGATAACCATTCTGATCCATGTCGGTCCCGCCACTTAACGAGTAAGCAAATGTTTTCAATGGTGTAGGCATGTCTTCAGCGTGAATGATCTGTTAAACAATAACATAACAAAACAATAAATTGCATAATTAAATTTAAAAAAAGCATTAGCCAAGTTAAAAAATAAATCAAAATTATAGAGATTAAAAGAATAAAACAATAAATATATCACGAAGAAATTTGTTACCTGCGATGGTGTTTTAATTATGCCATTCTTGGAGCCTAGATAAATGTAAACTGTTCCTTTTCCTTCATACGGAGCGCCAATTGCGATATCTTCGTATCCGTCCTTGTTCAAGTCACCCAAATTTGTCAGTGCGAATCCAAATCTATCGTCAATTTGTCATATTACCTTAATATTAATCCTAAAAGTAAAATATGACGTAAGACTATGACAAACCTTGATTCCTCATGACCAACGAGTTTGACAGGCGAACACTTCTCGTTATCTTTGATAGTTCTACATATATCTAGCGTTGTATAAATGTAGACTGCTCCACCCTCCGCTTTGTCGAAATAAAATGGTGCTGCTACGATCAAATCAGTTACTCTAAAATTAATAAATAAAGTATATAAAATTAAATGAGCAAGGTATATAAATTTGTGATAACGTATTAATGCAATAATCTTGTAACAAATGTCAATGAAATATGTTGTCTTACTTGTCTCCATTTATATCCGCTGATGCGATTTCGTATCCATAGCTCGAGGCAAATTGTTCACCGTTCAGAATAAGGGCAACGTCCATGTCTGGCTTGAAATCGCGCCTGGTGAACAAAACTACTTGGCCTGTACCATTAGAACGGGGTGCACCCGCTGCATAAGCTAACTCCTTGCCAAAGAAGTTACCAACGGCTACGGACATTCCTACAACACAAAACGTAGATTAAATAAAAGTTCATAGGGCAGAGCGTACTGCTAGTTAAAAAAGTTAATAACTCAGTAGCAAAATCTAAAAAAAAAGAAACGATTAACTTTGATATAGAACAAATCAGTTTTCAGACAATAAAATGTATTTATTATAAAGATATTTTGAAGAAAGTTTACTAAAATAAAAATGTTTCATAAGGTTACGTACCGAGATAGCTATATTTATTTACAGGCGAAAAGTCTTGCATTGGCGCATTGTAAACTGTATTGTCCCTAGTTAAAAATTCATCAGAGATGGTGAATAGATAAAGAGTCCCTCTCCAAGTGTGTGGTCCTGGAGTACCAATCACTACACGATCTTCAGCGGTTAATAAGCCGCTAGTCCCGGCTTGACAGTAACCAAACTGCTCGTGGGCTCTGAAAAAATTGAGAAATAAATTGTTGGCTGAAATTTAGAGAAGCATTTCAAGTATGTAGGATATTCAGAAATCAGGCTTGTTTATATTACTTGTTGGTAGGCTTTCCGGAGCATGGCTTCTTTAAATCATCATATTTCAAATCTTGAGATAATATGTAACATTGGCCTTGACCCCATTGCGAATCGGCTGTTTTAACAATATGGCGATGCGCGCATACCTGAGAGCAGATGAAACCAATTGATAATCTGACTGGTATGATAGGGCGAGTTTTTTAATTCATCGATTGATCAATCGCATTATGCGCAAAGACAACTTTGCTCTGTAAAAGCTGCATTAGCGCATAATGCGATTGATCAATCAATGAATTAAAAAACTCGCCCACATTGTTGATTTTATGATTGTCCATAAATTTTTACTCACCATAACCTTACCTCCTATCCCTTGGCTACGTACAGTAACGCCTAACCATTGATTATCTTTTATTTCGTCATTCCCCGGCGATATTAAATCGTCTGATTCCAAATCTAGAAAAAGTATTATAGATTTTACAAACATGGAGCTATGGAAACAGGGTTGAGTATATCATATTTGTTTTTAAAATTTTCATTATGAATTTTATATATTTTCATTGCGAATTATAAAAATATTTATAATAACAGATAAAGATTTATCATTACATTTTTAAGTTAAACAAATTTGTGTGTGTGAAAACAGATACCATTTTGGAAGTAAATAAACAAAATGACAGTAATAATTAAAGAAATATAATATATAAAACTATATTGTGCGTGTGTATGCGCACACACACACAAACACACACACACACACACACACACATCTCTTATACACATCTAGATGTGTATAAGAGACAGCTGTAAAAGCTGCATTAGCGCATAATGCGATTGATCAATCAATGAATTAAAAAACTCGCCCACATTGTTGATTTTATGATTGTCCATAAATTTTTACTCACCATAACCTTACCTCCTATCCCTTGGCTACGTACAGTAACGCCTAACCATTGATTATCTTTTATTTCGTCATTCCCCGGCGATATTAAATCGTCTGATTCCAAATCTAGAAAAAGTATTATAGATTTTACAAACATGGAGCTATGGAAACAGGGTTGAGTATATCATATTTGTTTTTAAAATTTTCATTATGAATTTTATATATTTTCATTGCGAATTATAAAAATATTTATAATAACAGATAAAGATTTATCATTACATTTTTAAGTTAAACAAATTTGTGTGTGTGAAAACAGATACCATTTTGGAAGTAAATAAACAAAATGACAGTAATAATTAAAGAAATATAATATATAAAACTATATTGTGCGTGTGTATGCGCACACACACACAAACACACACACACACACACACATACACATAAATAAAATATCTAACACAATATTGAAATAATTATATAGTATAATATAATAACAATAATAACCAGTAAATCAATAGCAGGAAATCTAATTTTTTTTAGCAGCAAGATTAATATATTACAACATATTCAGGTAATTCTGATAGATATGTAAATAAATGTAACACAATTTTAAATTAATGTTTAATTACAGTTTTGGGTAATAGCAAATTATTCTTGTGTTATATCGTGTAGTGATGATGCATGTAAACACAAACCTGAATAAAATACTGCATGACGATCGCAATAATAAATAAAAATGAAAACAATTAGCAAGAAACAATGTTAGTAAAAGCGGAAATGTCAGCTTGCATTCGTTACATAAAAACAATTATGTATCGCTATTGTTAAATGGTCGCTATTGGTTAATTGGTAATTATCATCCTTTGAGAAATCTTCTGTCTCTATCCCTTGTTATTTCGAACAAGAGCAAGCTTTGATGCAAAAGAATTAATATATAATAAATAATAGAGATTTTAAATAATAGAATTTTTTACGCCGCATGCTTTCTTATCTATTAAAAAAAATTCTTTTTATTCAGGAAAGACATATGCAATGTTTATTTGGCAAACCGCTGGTAAAAATCTTCAAACTCTTCATTCAATTCATTCTGCAAAGACTCTGCTGAAATTTATACACTTACTTGAATCGTACAATTCGTATGGTCTGTATAATAGACCATCGTCCACTGGTTTACCGAAACATGATTTAACAAAAAAGCATCTTATTATATATAGTAAATTAAGTATATATCGAATGATACATAAATATATGAGATTAATTAAAGATTCACTGAACTCATTTAATGCAAAACATAAAGATGTGCCCAACCCAACCTTAACATTCAAACATTGAACAGAATTTAATGGAGAGCATAGTAATAATTTAATTTATATAAGTGCTATAAATTAAATTATTAAGTTTCTGTGATAGTATTATAAATATATCTTTTATAAAGTTATTACAAAATAATACAATTAACAAAATATAATAGAGAAATAAATGGGAGACATACTCAGCCGTCCATCTGTAATAACTTGAGTACAGTCCCTTGTATATGTACTCAGCGGACATTGCCATAACGCTCCTGACCTGTTTGTACCCGGTTGTCGATTTTGATCCAAAGGTGCACCGATTAGCATCCTGTTAAAAGAGAGAAACCAAGTACTTTTTAAATGTAAGCCTTGTGCAAAAATAAATATAGTTATACAATAATAAAATTAACATCAACGTAATAATGTGTATAAATTTTTGGAACAATAACGAATTAACTTTAAATGATAAATAGTAAGGTTCTCTACAATTCCGTTTCAAGTTGATAACAAGGAGATTCATAAAGCGATCCTTTTACTCCGACTATTTTAGATAAGGCTATACTATTAATTATAGCAATATTCTTCTGGCTATATCTTCAGAATCTATACAATTCAATTTCAAAACAATTTATTAAGAGATCGAGAGATAAAGAGAAATAATTTTATTCCCATCATATTGGTACTACTCATATTGTTAAAAAAATTAACGTTTATAATTTCTCTTTTTTTTCCTAATCAATTACAATAACACGTTTACATGTTATAAGATGTAAGAGCAATGCTGGGTCTACAATGCGAGTCTCAGATGGTCTCAGAGTCGTAAGTCGTAAAAAATTGACCAATCACAATCGAATTTGAGGAAAATAATTGACTGACATTGGTCAATTTCTTACGACTTACGACTCTAAGACCATCTGAGACTCACATTGTAGACCCCGCACAAGAGTTAACAACAATTGTAATAATAAGAGGCAGTCGGATAAATAGAGAATCACAGCAGAGCCATAGCAACTAATACTCACCAACTGGTCGATTTGGATGAGTGGTTCTCGATCTCTATATGTTCGGCCACGGAGTAGCCGAAATAGGATCCCTGCAGGCCCCTTTTGACAACAGGTATTCGTGGTTCCAGATTAAAAGCGTGCGTGACGCTGACACTCAGAGCTATCCACTGCAGTAACACGTTCATCTTCATCATCGTATTTATTTCGTCGGAGAATATCAAGCGACTTTTCGAATCGTCTCCGATTCTCCCGAATTCTCCTCGCGTGAACGAATCCCGCTGCTCCGCTCTATCGCATACTTGACTTCTTTGTCATCACCATCGGCCACCACAAGTGTTCCTCGCTGCTCCGCGCCTCGCGCGTACTCTTTCTACATTTTTGAAAACGCACTACCCACCCACTCAGCCACCGCATCGGGCGTACTTTCACGAGGCAGCAAAGGCTTCGCTTCGCTTCGTGCATATTCGTTCGTATTCGTGTGATCTAGTGACTCTGGTAACTACAGAGCATCGATATACAGGGCTGGGTTCCGATTCCCCACCCGAGTGCCCACAGGTATCGTTTTATCCTTGTTGTTTACTGAATGTTAAACAAGGATAAAACGACACCTGTGGGCACTCGGGTGTGGAATCGGAACCCAGCCCAGGGCAGCGATCACGTAACTTTTCTCCTAGGGCGAAAATGTGAAAAGTGAAAAGTTTCAAGTGACTATCTTTTTCTATCCAACACCAATAGAAAAAGATAGTTACATGAAACTTTTCACTTTTCACGTTTCCGCCCTAAGGGAAAAGTTACGTGATCGCTGCCCAGGGTGTCCAGCGTAAAGGCCCCCGCACAGACTTTTGCATAACGCATAAGACTGGGTCTACAATAGGTGTAGTAAGCTTTAAGCCCTAAGAAATTGACCAATCACAGTTGAATGTGAGGAGAATAATCGTCTGTGATTGGTCAATTCTTAGGGCTTAAAGCTTACTACACCCTATTGTAGACCCAGACTAATGGCTCTTGCAGACCAGCGCGATTTAGTCGCGCGCGACGCGCGATATCCAATGGGCGACTGCACACAGGACGCGTTGACGCGTTATGGGCCATCTACAATGAGTCGTAGTCGCAAGAGTCGTAAGAAATTGACTAATCACAGTTCATTATTCTTCGATCGCAAGGAGAATAATGGACTGTGATTGGTCAATTTCTTACGACTCTTACAACTGCG
>NJRP01000321.1:143695-159601 GCA_003063835.1 Aphaenogaster floridana
GACCAATCACAATCAAAATTGCGGTCTTACTTTTAGAATGCTCAGCTGTGATTGGTCGATATGTTAAGTCTTATGACTTAAAATCTCATTGTAGATACCGCTTTACGCATAAGCGGAACGTGCGTATCGCCAATCACAGGACCGTTCTGATAGAGCCGGACCAGCGGTTCTATCAGAACGGTCCTGTGATTGGTGATACGCACGTTCCGCTTACGCGTAATCCGCTCCATGGAACGCCAGCCTTAAGTAAAACGCACCCTTAGTAAGATAAATAACAAAAATTAAATAATATTATAAAAATAAATGAAAATAGTACGAATCTAATGGGAGAATCACGGACAATTTAAGTTTAAGTGAGAACCGTGACGACGATTGACGATTAATATGACTCATTAGTAATCGATAGGGATAACAATTTATTGTCTCATTGACGCGCGTAACGTCAAGCTTGACGTCGAATAGCAGGAAATGCCAGTTTATCGTGTCCGATAATACAGTCTTATACAGTAGACTTACAGTCGCAGTAGTGTCGCCGCTCGCGAATCATTGCGGATCATCGCGGATCATCGCGAATGATTGCACGGACGATGTCTGATCGGTCGTCTAACCTTTCTTTTCGATTACACTATATTATATTCGCTCGAGAAATTAATTACTGAAAGAAACTGTAATGTGTATTACATAAATAACGCGAAATTGTAATGTGTATTAAAATAATCAATCCTGTATACTCGTATTGTGTGTGAAAGTAAATGAAAATATAATATATATGCAATGATGTAAAATAGATGAAAGATGGTTAAAAAGAAATGTGAAGAGAGAACGCATCAAAATAAATAGAAAGAGTTAAACGTATAAATTATAAAACGATAAGTACGTATATATATAGTAAAGTAAATGATAAAAATAAGACGAATATGTTTCATGGTCATTGAAACCTGAATGGCGAAACATAAATTATAGATGTTATAGCAAAGTTTGCATTGGAACTTGGAAATCATCGTGCGAAAGTGCGCCGCGTGGATTAAAAAGAAAAGCTCAATTTCGTAATGTTTATATGTTTTGTGAAATCGTGCTTTTGTAAGAGACCGAGAAAATCAATCTATTCCGATCTTTCGGATAAAATGGAAATTGTAATGTTGCGCGCAGTGTAAGTAACTCTAACATTGGAAAGACTATAAATTATCAGAGTGATTATATAATTTCGTTATCGTAATCAGTTATAGTAAAAAATTTTTCATATATAAACATATATAATTATGTATCAAATATGTCCATACATAAAAATTTTCATATATAATTATATGTAATCATGTATAAATGTGTAAAAAAGTTATATATGATTATATATGAGCAATTTTATGTATGGACATATATTTGATACATAATTATATATGTTTATACATGTGTTTATATATGTTTATACATGTTCATATATGTTTATATATACAAGTTTTATATATGTTTATATATGAAAAATTTTTTACTGGAATATATATATATATATATATATATATATATATATATATATATATATGAGCCAAACCACCAATTATCAGGGAAGATTCTCGCACCAAATTTTCAATGTCCTGCAATTTTTATATCCTATTTTATGTCATATAGACGGTGAAACCAAAAACTTGAAGCTCTTATACCTAATAGTACGCGAGAAAACCGGGATTGAAAATTTGAGGATTTAGAAAACACTAATTTTTGCACTTGCGTTTTATTTCTCCTAACGACTGAAAAAAATTAAAAACGTATTCTTTATGTAAAAAAGATTAAAATTTTAAAAAATAGTTACATTAGTGTAGAAATACTTTTAACCCTTTAAAATTCGTTCTTTTCCTGAAAACTTCATGTTTTTCAAGTGTAAGATTTTTTAAGATTTTTATCATATTTTTTTGAAAATTTGAGTTGAGAACTTTTTACAAAAAATACTCCATTTTGAAAGTGGGATGGCCAGAGGATCACGGGAAAATTAATAATAATGATGACAGAGAGAAGAATAATTATTTGAATATTTTTCTATTTTCACCTTCTACACTACTACTATAACGCATTTACAAAGAATTATATTGTTAATTTCTGTTGGAATCATACAATGGGAGGTTATATAGTGTGCCTTTTATCGGTAAAGCTTTTGCAAAACGATCTTTCAAAAATTCTTCACATTTGTCGTAGTCAATATTCGAACAATACACAAAGTCGGCTTTTATATTCTGATCAGTCCATTCGTATTACCGTTACCGTTACTTTTTTCTGTCTGTAACGCGGTAACGGTAACGTCGTTACATTTTTACAGTAACGGTAACGAATTCAGCAAATTACTTTAGTTCTCTATTATCTTAATATCTATTCAATAAATCGCGCGTTAATTGCACGCGTTATTCTTGATTGGGTAGAAATATTCCGATATAGGGCGCCGGAATATTTTTTAACATGATTGGTTTATACACTTAGATCCAGGAGGAACCAAGGGCAAGAATCAATCATATTAAAGAATCTTACAACAGTTGCAAAGCTGCTTTTTCTGCTGAACGCAGTCAACTTTGTCCGCATTACTTGCATTTCCTAGTATTTTCTGTACCTAAAGCAAGATATTAATATAAAGAACTAGAAGAATTATTAGATAAGTTTGATAAAAAAGCTTGTTATATAGAGACTAGTTTAGAGTTTTAATATTTATTATTATATTTAATATTGATTATTAAATAATGCAATTTTATAATCCAATATCTAACTTTAGCATATTACAAAAAAATAACGAATCGTTACTCTCTAAGTAACGGTAACGGCAATGCGTTACTTTTTTTTAAGTAACGTTCCCAACCCTGATTCTATGACGATAAAACAATGGTAAAGTCAATTTCTGATTTTAATCCGAGCAGACATTTACATGTCGAGTTAAAAAAAATAAATTTCAGTTTTTCGTAATTCGCTTATTTTTTGACAGAAACTAGACTGTTTACGACAAAAGCACGAAGAAAGCGAATAACACCTTGAACCTTGACGCTCGTTTTAAGAGAACAATGTGACAAGTGGTTCCATTATGATATCTAAGCACGAAATCATCATTTCCATTATTTGCTTCTGGTCGGTACGATGCTTATACGATAGCTTAGGATGCTTACGCATACACATTTTCGATGTTATCTATTGTACTTGCCTGGGAGATCGATCGATTATACGTTTCGTTGGAGTTGTCTACAATCGCAAAAAGGAGTCCGAGTCCCGTTTCGGGCGATTAAAACGAAATAATATTTTCTTCGCGATTATTATTTATTATAGTAATAGCACAGTAGTATTTTTCAATATCGAGCTACAATGGCCGCGTTCAGCAGACTCAATAGTTGAGCAACGTTACTAAATTTTCTATAATAAATGAAGATATAATATAGATAATCTAGTAACGTTGCTCAACTGTTGAGTCTGCTGAACGCGGCCAATGGAGTATGGCAGTTTTGCAAACGATACTTTTTGCATTATCGAGTTTGTTATAGGGTTCGTACGTTCATATAGTTATTGGTACATGTGGTTTTGTTTCTATACGACAAAGGGATACCTACTCTTTAAGGCGAGACCGCCTTGATGTAAATTCGGAAGCTCTGCCGTAAATTTCGGAATTTATCTTATTGTTATAGACATGGTTTTACAATCGCCAGCAACGACCATTATTCGTAGACACGTCAACGATATATTAATTGGCACATTCGAAATTGTTATTCGTTATCCGCAGACATTTGTTCGCGTTTCGTCGTTTGAGAGTCAACCGTTGTATTTGAGAAAAATATGCGGCGCGGTACGGCATGCGAGAAAATGTGCGATAAAACTTGTGCTACAAAACTTTCCGTATATCCCGACGCTCCTTATTGCGTTGCGAAATTTGTCCAATATGTATCCAAAAAGTCAACGTTTCTTCATTCTTCTTTTTCCCAACGTCCAAGTCGTTTTGGTCGTTGGACTATTAAATTATTGTCCGAAGTAGATATACGATTACGAGTAATTGTACCTACATTATTCGCAAGTTTAATTCGTTTATCTTCGTCTATAAATCTTCCTATTCATAAATTCGTTTAATTCCAAGTTTAATCTTACCATCTTGGTACTGCAGTCGCGCGCAATTATCAATAACGAACATTTGTGCGTTAATTGGAAAATTTCCAAGAAGGAGAATTTATTATACGAATAAACATACACAAGGTGCCGCCTCGGTACATGAAATATGCGCTTTTTTACGGAATCCAACTATATCCTTCCGGCTGGACTGGAAGGATCGCGCGCGGGCGCGAGCGTGCGTATTCTCGAGAGCGAGAGCTCTCCGTTCGCGGTTCTGCTTAAATTGTTAGAGGGAGAAATGCCGCGCGTCGCGACGCGCCGCGCATACCTACGCGCGCGATTAGTACTCGCGCACGTATTCTCTCGCTCGCAGATCGATCCCGAGTTTCTGTATTCTCTCGCACGCACGCGGTAATACACGTTCCGCGAGTGAGTGCAAACGCAAGAAATTTGGCGTGTGCCTTTGCGGATTCACCGCGACTCGCATTATCCGAAGCGGCTTCGCTCGTTTCTGGTTTCTCCCGTCAGCCGTGCCGTCGGCGTCGGTCGCGCCGCGCGAAGAGCGCGAGTAGTAATATTAATCGCGATATTAATTGCGGTATATGTATATAGTAACGTGCGGTTCTCGTGCGATCGCGCCTTTAAAAGAGCGGAGACTCGATGACGTCTCGATCACGTCCTAGCACGACGATCGCGCGTGAATCGATCGCTTCGTCACTTTCACGCCAACTAATCGATTAAAGTCCGAATTTCAACTTTTGCGCTCGCGATTCGTTTGATTTCTCGTTTCGCGGCATTATTAATTACAGTAACAAAGGCGCGCGACACATTTTCGCTCGCTTCAAGTTAGTTGCCACGCGTTAGCGATTAGATTAGAAAAGCCTTAAAAATTAGCGGGCTTTAGAAGTCGCTTCGCGGAGAAGAGGATAGGGCAAAGTTTCTTCCTTATTAATTTCGAACTTTCGAGATATCGCTTTCTTATAATTATGGTATATCTTATAATTATGGTATATAGGTGTTGGCTTGAAGGACAACTCTTTAAACGGTTTTAGAAATTGGGAAAATGTGATCAATGTTTTATGGATTTATCTAGAGATCCTACTTGTATGAAATTGTAAGCCGAAGGGATTAGCCGAATGAAAAAATGGCCTGCAGGGGGAGTTGAAGCAGCCTGCCAGGGAGCTAACTTAAATCGTATCTCCCAATTAAATCACAATCGCAATATCAATTCGCGAACACTGCGTTGTTGCACGAACACAGAAACGTCGTTTCGATTCAATCTAATTAACCGTAATAGCTAACCGCAATTACGGGACAATTACAATCGTGTTCTGTAATCGTAATCGTAATCAAGTCGCACGCGAAGCAGGATCCTTAAGGGTCTTATTAGCTAACAGCTACGCGAGAGAAGACCAAGTGGATTGCGGACAGGAACGGATCCCGGTGTCGTTCAATCTTCCAGTCGAACGAATAATCGCGACGTCTGTCGCGTAGTCTCACCAGTCACGACCACAAGCAGATATCAATTTCTTATCCGACATGATAGACATCCCAAGTAGAACACAAAAGTCATGATGACGTCAAAATGATGCTAAAATGACGCCTTTGACATCAATTCTGAGGTCATCAGGACTTCAAAATGATGTCAAAGGCGTCATTTTAGCATCATTTTGACGTCATCATAACTTCCTGTTCTACTTGGGATATTGCCGCGCCGGGCGCGAATCCAACTCGCGCGCGCGCGCGCGATACATACCCACTTTCCTCTTTTTTTCTTCTATCTTTTACTTTTGTAAAAAGAAAAATCTATCAAAAAATAAGAATATTATATATTATACAAATGATATTAAGAATAAGACCGATGATATTAAATAAATATAAATATGAAAGAAAGCCCCTGTCGGTCACGGCGGATCTTGGTGCCTTATAATAATAATTATTTTGTGAATATTCCTGCTCATGCGAACTGCGCGCCGCATATTCGTCGGTCTTGAAACACAGTCCATTTTGCAACAAGTTCTTTACAGTTTTTTCGGGGAATGGGGGGATGGGGGATCTTATAGATGCTATAGTGAGCATCAAAAATTAAATTGCTCGTCAATTTAATATGTGAATTAATTAATCCGGCTTCATGTAAGGACTGTGTTTCAAGACCGACGAATATGCGGCGCGCAATTCACATGAGCAGGAATATTCACAAAATAATTATTATTAGGCACCAAGATCCGCCGTGACCGATAGGGGGGCTCTCTTTCATATTTATATTTGATTATATATTATATTGTGATAAAGGATAGTAATATTATTACCGCGAACCGAATATTATTTAGAGGAGTATCGATATATCGTACCAAGATGAGTTATCAATTTTCCTATTTTATTATACCTTGTAAAGCGTCCACTTTAATCGCGAAATTTACAACGACAGGTCAACGAACAAACTTGCGCTAAATTTTTTCTTAAAAATTTTCCGCTTCTCTTTTATATATCTACGAGTAGCCATAAAAATTTTAAAATAGAATTCTCTAACAGACGGTGGAAAATCCGACCCTGATTGCAGGTACAAGGAAGATAAGGAAGGCAAAGAAGACAAGGAAGTGGGGGTGGAAAGTGGAAACAGGGGACGGAAAGAGATCGTCTATACAGAGCCTAAATAGATTGAGGAAAGAAAATGAAACGATGGAAGAGGAAAGCAGGAATAAGTGGGGAGAAAGACCAAGTTGAAAAGATGCGGAAAGCGGTGGGAGAGTCTGTCGAATCCATCTGATTATTCCGTACACGGCACTGTGCCGCGGAACATACGATTCCGCGTTTCGTGAAAGGTGTAACCCTGTAACCCGCTGTAGAGAAAGGCTATCCCTTTCGTAGAACACCCACCCCCACGCATCCACGCCACCGCACGGTCACCACGGTCTTGATCTTTGCTGTCCGCTTCGCTAATTGTCTCGCTGCATCTTTCAATTCATCTTTTCGCCGCAGGAAGAGGGTGTTTGACAGTTTAGGCAAGTGTTTCACCGTATATCATTCAAGACACATCTGGCTATTGATCGTCATTTCTTTATTTTCGCGCGCGCACGCGACAGACTTGCCGCGGGTGGCCGCTCTGTTATACATACTTATTACAAGTATATATGTATATTCGATGCGAAAACGACAAAGCTTCGATATCGCAACTAATTATTCGATACTGCGGTATAATCTAGTTTGTCGATAGAATAGAGAGATATTGCCGACGAGAGTAAACTTATTCGCAGAAACACGAATGTCCTGTTGAAGCAAAGTTGTCGTTTACTCTGTAGTCTATAGTATTTTGCTGTTGTAGAAAAATCATTACCGCTTCGATGAGAAGACGGAAGAATCAAATCAATTATTTATTATAGAGAAATAACTTGAATGTACGTGTAGATTCAGCAAAATCATTTTCAGCAGATGCAATTAGTTGGTATTCGCTATTCGCGGGATAATAAGGGATGAAATTTGCCACGACAGGATGAAATGCCGCGCCAGTAAACTTTTCATCTTCGCATTCTAACATATCGGTCTTGTCCAGAGGTGTATTCTTGATCGGCGTCAAGAATCGTCGAAATAATTCTGATGTATATTTGAAAACTTATACCCTTTCGCGATAGCGTATAAGATGCGATCGGAAGCGCGAGTGTTTATTTCAGGATATTTTTCTAGTGACTTTACGCTCTTGCGAAAGTGCCTCGTATAAATAGAAGCGCAGATGCCTGTGATGCACAAGTGCCATAAGATATCTGTCCCATACGATATCAGTGAGGAATAAGTTGATTCGATATGCACCCCTAATTTGCTTTAATCGTGTGTGTATAAAAAGACAATACATTATCGGAAATTGAATATTTATATTTACGAGACATTTATATTTTACATCAAGATATGTCGGAATAAGATACGAGATGTAAATTTTCCATGTTTTCATTTTTCGATAGCCTCCTGGCCTCATTATTAGAATATTTAAATGCGCGGTTGAGGGGATATCCACACTATATATTTAAAACAAATAAAGAGAAGATAAATAAAGGATTCGAGAGATAGAGAGCGCTATAAGGATCGCGCGAAGTCAGTACGATATCATTATACGTTGAAAATAAGGAGGACATGTTCGTCCTTTGTAAATCGAGCAATCGGAAAGAATTCTCTCTCTCTCTCTCTCTCTCTCTCTCTCTCTCTCTCTCTCATATTTCCAAACTATTTTTACGGTTTCGGTTTGTTTCGTTGTCCAAAAAAGTAATTAGGATCGTTATAATTATCGAAATCGTTTAAATACTTTGTACTTTGAGAATGCGTTTTCGGCTCGCGAGTAGCCAAAGCTCAAACTTATTGATATTGCTGAAACGTCTTAAATAAATCAGCGACGCAGGGTCATCGATGAGCCGATATACGTGAGCGAAATTATGAACGGTCTAATAATAATCGCGCTCTTCTCCATATGCGAAGTTGATTTGAATTCAAGGGACCGATTCCACACTACATATGGGCCTCATCCTTTTAGTGAGCGAGGTCAGTGATCACGGTGAACGAAAGTTTGTCATGTATCGCCAAAAATTAAAAAGACGGTTGGTACGTACATGCGTATGTACGTACCAAGTGTCACGAAAGTGTCTCAATATTTGCTAGATGCGTAGGACTAGATTTTGTTAAAGTTACTGTTGAAAAAGGTGCATCGTGTCTAGACAATCGGTTACACAAGTCCCTGCAATCTGCATACATATCATGCATATCTGAAAAAGGATTATTACTTTGACAAAAGCGCAAACAGAATTCTAACAGATATACTCTAAAATATTATGTAGACGAGGCTCTTATATGCGACGTACCGTAGTGAAAAATTACGTGTTTCCAGTAGACTTGGCAGGACTCGTCTAAAGAAATATGTACGGTCTAATCTTGGAGAATCTAGCCGAATATATAAGGCAGGTTTACGGTGAGGATAGATGGGAGGAGATCCGCAGACAGGCATCCGTAGATCAGCCGAGCTTTAGCGTTCATCAGGTCTATCCGGAAAACCTGATACCGAGATTAGCGAAAAAAGCGATTCAGGTATGTTAACCCCATTCCCGTTTTCCTGACATACCCAAATATATTTCGGATTTGAGAAAAAATTATACGCTTTTCATAAAGGCCAAATTTAAAATATAACACAAGATATTTAGTTTTCAATAACAATACGTTTCATCGTTATACTCATATACCAAATCGTTTTATTTAATAAATATAATAAATTATCATATTGACATAATATCGGCATAAAAGCTGAATGCTTAAATATGAATACAAATTATGCTGTAGAATATATCATGTAAAGCGTTCCAAAATTCGTTTTAACAAAAGCGAATAAATGGCTTCATTCGCGCAGCAACTGTTAAAAAATTCAAGTATTATTCTTACTCTTACTCTTCAGGTACTCGGCGTAACGGAAAAGGAGTTCTTCGATCAAATGGGTGTACACTTTGTAGGATTTGTAGGTCAGTATGGTTACGATCGTGTACTCTCGGTACTCGGACGGCATGTAAGAGACTTCCTCAACGGTCTAGACAATCTCCACGAGTACCTCAAGTTTTCCTATCCGAGAATGCGAGCGCCTTCGTTCATTTGCGAAAACGAGACTCGTCAAGGTGAATTGCAGATCTGCTAATAGCCGGTTTGCATCTCGAAAAAATTCTGAAAAAATTCCTTCGCTCACAGATTCTACTATTCATCAATTCACATGTAATTCGTATTCTAAATGAGAGTTTAAATAAAAGAAGGACATCTTAGTCTATACGCTGTGTAATATTTTAGAATCCAAGTTGTAGAAACTGACGAATGCGCAGGGTTGACTCTTCACTATCGAAGCAAACGCCGAGGCTTCGTCTACTACACGATGGGTCAAATAAGGGAAGTCGCCCGGCACTTTTATCACAAGGAGCTGCAAATCGAGTTGGTGCGCGAGGAAGTACTTTTCGACACTGTGCACGTGACCTTTCAACTTACCTTCGACAATCGCGCCTTCACGCTAGCATCGCTCGCGATGACCCGTGAGGAGAAACATCTGCCGATCGGGGCGTGTGTGCTCTTTGAGATATTTCCCTTCTGCATCGTCTTCGGGTGCGTGCCTGATTGTGTGAAAATGTTAAGAGTTTAAATATCTCTTTTGAAAATCTCTCAAATTCTAGATTCTATATAAATTCTGGTTCACGATTTTAGTTCAGTAATTCAATTACAAGGATCATTCTCGAATGAGAAATAAACTACGTGAAATCGTTTAAAAATTCCGTTTCAATGTAAAAACTGTGTATGTGTGTGCGCACGCGCGCAAATCGATCGTTGAATTTAAAAAAGTGTATTTAGTTAATGAATGTTTAAATTTCAGATCAGATCTGGTTGTTAGGAGCATCGGTAATTCATTAATGGTCATATTGCCAGACCTGGTTGGCAAGAAGATCACATACTTCTTCGATTTGGTTCGACCACTCATTGCGTTTAAATTTCAATCGGTAAATGTAATAGACGTAAGAGAAAACGTAGCAAAAAGGGATAACATAGAAAATTCGTAAAGTTCAATAAGTAGCGACAGTCTAATTTATCTTTTCAAGTGATTTCCACTTGATTTATGCACATTTAAAATTTTCTTAACAAACTTAAATTTTCTAAAATTTAGGCTGTTAGTATGATTTCGATCGACTAATTTTGCATGATTTAGATATTAAACAGAACGAACAACATTTTCGAGTTGGTTACTGTTGAGCCAGTGCTTACGGAACGATTGAATGATAGACACAGAAACGAAATTCTCCTGAGCGACGAGCTTGAAACAGTAGGAGATAAGACTTTACGATTGAAAGGTACATATTTATATCTTTACTAATCAGCTTTAGAAACTTGGTTGTTGATTACAATTAAAAGTTAATTGTTACGTGAGATATTAAGTTTTTATTCAGTGAAATTATGAGAGAGACTTTATTTTCTTTACTTTATTATATAATAATAAAACAGTCAATATTTCGGCCGAAAAAAAAAACATAGGATTGCGTAAGAAGACGCGAAAGATTTAAGAGATGATATCTTTAATCGCATTTTTTTAGGTCAAATGATATACATGGACAATTGGAAAATGATGATGTATCTCGGTACACCGGTTATGCCTGATTTGAACGCTTTAATAGCAACAGGCCTTTATATAAATGATCTCTCCATGCACGACTTTAGCCGGTAAAAGAATCTTTCTTGTAAGCCGAGGCGGTTTACAAGAAAAAAAATTTATTTTCCGTTATCAGACTAATGTCATTATCTCATTGTTGGAGAAAGTATTGTTGTGTAATATTTGTATTGACAATTAAACTTGGAAAAATTACATTTCTATCTTTAGTGATCGTTAAGCTCTGTATCAAGCGGTCAATCTAACTATCGATCTAACGATTTCACAGAGACCTTATGCTCGCTGGTACTCAACAATCCGTGGAGTTAAAACTTGCGTTAGACCAAGAACAGCTTAAGAGTAAAAAATTGGAGGAATCCATGAGAAAACTGGATGAAGAAATGAAGCGTACAGATGAGTTATTATACCAAATGATTCCTAAGCAGGTTGCGGACCGTTTGAGGAATGGTGAAAGTCCAATTGATACTTGCGAGGTATGACTAGTAAAGTTAAAGTTAAATGAGAAATTCAAGCCTTGATCCTTTTATTCGCCTACATTATTATTAATTACCTAGATTAATAATTAGCAAGATGGTCCTATATAAGATGATCCTACAAAAGATGTAAAAAATCCGAATTTTTTATTGAATTTTGCATTGAAGTGGCGCACTATCTATAATAAAAACAATAATATAATAATAATAATAATGACAATAATAATAAATCTCTTTTTCGATAAAAATAAAATATAAATAAGTACACTCTCTCTCTCTCTCTCTCTCTCTCTCTCTCTCTCTCTCTCTCTCTCTCTCTCTCTCTCTCTCTCTCTCATTTTAATATAGATAATAATATCCAAACCAACATTCAGTCATACTATTTATTAATTTTCAAGACCTATGCAAATTAATGTTATTAAAATTTATCCCCGTTTCATCTGCTCGCAGATGTTCGATAGTGTGTCGATCCTGTTCTCGGACGTGGTGACCTTTACCGAGATCTGCAGTAGAATCTCACCGATGGAAGTTGTGTCTATGTTAAACGCCATGTACTCGCTGTTTGACACTTTAACCGAGAGAAATCGAGTTTACAAGGTATTCTTTAGATATCAGAAAAGGATATCGATTGTTATCTCTCGGGAAACCTCGTTCAATCTTGTAACGCGAATCTGATTCTCGTATTATTGCATTATTCATTGATTATTGGCAACAAATACAATTTAGTTCATTTTTAATTTTCATCAAAGTTTGATAAAAATATATATATAGATTGCTAAAATGATTGTATCTTTATTTTACTATATTTTTACATACAAAAAATATTTTTATAACAAGTAATCGCAGTGCTTTTTATTCAAGGTCGAAACTATCGGCGATGCTTACATGGTAGTCTCTGGTGCACCAGTAAAAGAAAACGACCATGCAGATCGCGTATGCGATATGGCGCTTGATATGGTCGAAGCGATAACCGATCTCAAGGACCGTTCAACAGGTATATATTAATTATAAAGAAATGAAATTGTCAATTCTCTTTTTATACATACTTTCGGAGTTTTTAATCTTTCCAGAGCACATTTCCATCTTAAATTCTATTATGTTTTTCGAATTTTTAAGTAATTTTGCGATTTGACTCTCTCAATAAGAGAAACTTCATAGATCGAGTCTTTTAAGGACTTGGAACGCGCGTAAAATCATTGCTACAATTAATCCTAAAAATAAAAGGAAACATTAAAAATCATTCCTTTTTACAGATATTCTTTGAAATTCTAATTGATTTATCTTTAAGTATTAATTTCATTATTGGTTCTCTCTATAAAAAGTGGAAAGACAGGAAATTATTCTGTGTTACATCTTTTTTTATATTCTATCCTTTATCAACTTATTTTAGGCATTACACACTTATCGTGTAACATATTTCATTGTATTAACCGTGTAGTGAAGTAGCACAAAATTAATATTGCGCTAATGAAAGTTTAATTTCCATAGGCAACCATCTTCAGATACGCGTTGGTATTCATAGTGGCGCGGTTGTAGCCGGTATCGTTGGCTTAAAAATGCCACGATACTGCCTCTTCGGCGACTCCGTCAATACAGCAGCCCGCATGGAAGCGACAAGTCAAGCCATGCAGATACATATATCTCAATCCACCCAGGAATTGCTATCGCCTTCGTACAAGGTCAAAGAACGCGAAGAAATCAAGGTCAAGGGAAAAGGTAAGATCATTTTGAATTCTATTTTACACATGCAGATCTTTATCATATTCCTCTGATATCAGGTTGTTAATATTTAATTTTAAGTCGGGGATAATTCTATTGCATTGCAATTCTATTGTATCGACATACCAGGCACAATGAAGACCTATTGGCTGGAAAAGCGAGAACGTCGTTCTGTCACGACTAAGGGAATCACTATACAGGAGCCTCCTCAATGGCAAATGGCTAGGAGTTTCGAGAAAAGAGTTTCCTCGGTGGGAGCGATAGGTCTAATAAGCACAGGCATGTTCGAGAAACCGACTTCGGGAGACGCGCTATCGACACGTAGAGGCTCGTCGAAGATGTCATCCCCGACGCCACCAGGATCCTCGGGATTCTTCTCCGAAGAGAGAAGGATATATTCCCCAATCACTTTTCAAGATGTCGCGCGACGATCGGTCGCAAATTCGCCGACGAAGAATGTGGAAGTGCGAGGTGAGATTTCCGTTTTTTTTTTTTTGCAACTTGGTATAGGATGAGTGTGTCTGATCTCATCGTACTACATAGATCGCTTGGCAAATCGTATCGGAAACTAGCGAGCAAGTAATTCTGATTCTCGTAAAGAAACAGAATATACAGGATAATAAATAGATTTCCTTTTCGTATGGTTGCAGAATGTCGATCGAATTCTATGGGTGCGGTAGGCATCAGGAACGCGTCAGATATGTTCAGTTCTCTTCTGAACGACACGGAGGAGCACTTCCGGCAGCACCGAGACAACTTGTCGCCGCGCGTAGAAAATCAATCGGCGAGCGTATACGTGAAACCGGAAGTGAAGATCAATGCCACTTCATCCTCGTCTTCGCAGAGTTCCGAAGACGAATCAAACTTGTTGTTGGATTTATCGCTACGGACGCAAAAGGATAACGCAGACGCGACAACTGGCAACGATAGCGAGTGCGCGGCGATCAATAGCGATCTCAGCAACTCTCAGATGTTGATGCAACAGGACCAGTGCTGTCCGGGATTTACTATTACAAAGAGCAGCAAGATGCGCCATCAAGGAAATAGCTGTATTATAGTCTAATGCAGAAAGTCGAGACTGTTGCGACAAAAGATGTCTTTTTTTTAGATTTTGATGCTAAAATACATTCTATAGCCCCTTTTTCGCTCTTTTCCCTTGTTTTCGTATAACATGAAAAGCAAAAATATTTAATCATTTTCGTTGAAAAAAAGTCGATTTCTCCTCCCGAAATAATCTTACAAAATTAAACAGATATCAAAAAATATCTTTTTTCGATGATTTCTATTCCATATGGCCAGGGATTCTTTGATAAATTTCAAAGAAGAAAAGAGAAAGACACTTCTTGTCTATTACCCTATTATAAGAAAACTAAATATTTCGCGATAACACGCGAAATGTGTATACCAAGTGTATTTGTGTACATTATTATTAATTGTACATATTGCAAAAAAGTGTTTGAAGAAAGTGTTTAAAACTGTAAAGCGTTTGTACTCTTCTTTCGACGATATATATTGTATTTTCAATCCTTATATATCCAACAGCATCACATTTTTATCCAGTCAACTGAATCATTTTTCGCATCCATAATTTTTCAATGAAGATCTCAGTCGCGATGAAGATTCCAGGAATATCAAAATTGTATATGTATAATATATAGATATATGCATCACACCAGTAACAACTGTTGAGGGATATAGGAGAAAAAAAAATGTATTTTAAAAATTTACCAATTCCAGTCACTACTAGATTATAGATTCGTCCGTTTCCCGTACTTGCTTTTACATAGGCCTAGTTTTTCATCGTCGAAACGTTGATACGCGTATTAAAGTTTGGTGCGCATCAATGCTTTATAGTACGGATGCGTTTACATCGAATGTAGTAAGGGAAAAAAATAATACGAATTTAATTTATGTCGATTGCCTCTTAATGGCTCCGGCAGACCAGCGCGATTTAGTCGCGCGCGATGCGCGATATCCAATGAGCGTACCGCCTTTCCGCTCATCTCTGTACGCTCATTGGATATCGCGCGTCGCGCGCGACTAAATCGCGCTGGTCTGCCGGAGCCATAAGGCTCGTCTACAATAGCCGTAAAAGTGAGCAGTAAGATGTAAGCAGTATGAAATTGACCAATTAGAGTCGATTATTCTCCTCACATTCGACTGTGATTGGTCAATTTTTACTACGTTTACGCGAGGCGTTACTTCTGTAGTAACTTACTCAAATTATCGTAACTTATGGTAACTTACGATAATTCACTCCGCGTAAACGGGTTCAACTCGTTTACGCGGAGTGAATTATCGATAATTTGAGTAAGAGCCTCCGCACAAGACTGTCGTATGGTAACGTAACGTAACTTAACGTGGATCAACGCACAAGAAACGTATCGGTTACGGCGTTATATGTTTCTTGTGCGTTGATCCACGTTAAGTAACGTTACGTTACCATACGACAGTCTTGTGCGGAGGCTCTTACCGATACGTTTCTTGTGCGTT
>NJRP01000321.1:170749-197560 GCA_003063835.1 Aphaenogaster floridana
TTCAACATTCAACATTGCAACGTCTCAGCAACATTCTTTCAACGTTCTGTGCTGTATGGGAAAACTTGTGATAATTAATCAAAATTTATTCTTTTCGAGTATTTCGTAATCCACAAAGTGAAAAGACAATCTTTGGCATATTTTGCGAATCGATATCGTCGGTAAAGCCAGCGGCATGCGAAGCGTTTTTTTTCTGCTGGATTGTTTGCAATCTAGTAAATTACTAGAAATCCTGCTAAATAGAGTCCTAGATAATGAGAGAAGCGCAATCTTTACCCCCTCCATGGTCCCCATGCATGGGCCCGCAGCTGATCGCTTGTAAACAAAGTAACCTCTGTATATCTGACACAATTTGGTCATTCAGCTATGTTTTTGTTTTAGGAATCAGGAATATCAGGACACGTATCATGAATCTATTCGGAAACGATTTCGTTCGGAATGATTCCGAAAGATAAAGGACAAGGATAAGGAAACGACAAGGAAATGACAAAGACAAGCATAGGACAAGTGACTATCATTCCGAACGGAATTATTTCCGAATAAATTCACAGGAATATCTAAAATTCTTTTGTTAATAATATTACAAATTTACAAATACTAATCTTTCTTACTCAAATACGTTACTTATACACACGGAATCGGCTGCGGGGCCAACACTCACGCGGTTTTGATTGGTGGCTGCGGTCAGCCAATCAGCAAGCGAGCCCTGGATTGCGGCTTGCGCTTCTCTCATTTATCTAGGACTCTACTGCTAAATGGTGCAATTATAGTAATTTACTAGTTACGCGAGTGTTACTTCTGTAGTAACTTACTCAAATTATCGATAATTCACTCCGCGTAAACGGGTTCACAACCCCGTTTACGCGAAGTGAATTAATTATCGTAAGTTACGATAATTTGAGGCTGCGTTCCGTTTCATGCATATGCGCGCACTTATCTATAGTTCATGTCACGTAATCTGTAAAAAATGCGCGCATATGCGTGAAACGGAACGCAGCCTGAGTAAGTTACTATAGAAGTATAACGCCTCGCGTAAACGTAGTAAGTATGTGAAAGCAATCCAGCATCCAGCAGGAAAAAATGTGCCGCTGGCTTAACGAGTTACGGCATACAAGTAGCCAAAATGAAATCCATATAATTTCTCGCTTGTAAATCGTCGTAATCCAACAAGACCGTAGCAAGGGACTGTAGTGATATGTGAGAGTCTTGGCGAGATATGAAAATATCGAGAAAGACGTATTGATGATATTTCTTTCACGTAAATTAATGTCATTGCTTGTGAATAATTGTTCACAAGTTCTTCTTGAAGAGCCGCGAAAATCTCGGGGAAAGCGTGGCATTTTCACACAACTGTCCGTCATTTGCGAAGTGACCGTGTGCACGGTGCAATCTGCAACATTGCGACAACGCGACGGCAGGGACTTGTTGAAATTGTCCACATTGAAATCTCTCTCGTGAATCTTGTCTCACTCGTTAAGATCCTCCGAAATAACTCCCTTGGATTTATCGAGAAACGCCGTGGTAGAATTCAGGCCTATCACTGTCGTAGTGGTAGTCTCACTTACCGTAGACTCCCGTTTTCTGTACGGATTCGACGGCTGGCACAATCTGCGGTCGATGACAATAAGAAAACAGAGAATCGAAAAGTGAGAATAGCTGTGATGAGAGTCCAATCTCAATTACAAAATCACAAAATTACAAACGAGGTTAAGAGTATAAAGGAAGCGAATCGAGTTAAAAAAAGAGTTTATTCCAAAAAGCTATAAACTTTTCCAAATTAGACTTGCGGTTTTGATGTTGATTATCACATTGCGTTAAGAAAGAGAGATCAATCCTATTATTTTTCGCGATGCACACACACACACACACACACACACACACACACACACACGTTACGTATGTATAAAGATATATTTAACATAAGGTACGCGTGAAACGAGTACCTTATGCTCTCCGTTCTTGAACGAGGGGACCAATTGTTATAATACCTCCGTCGGGTGCCAAGATTTCGCGTGGTGCTCCATCGTGCAAAATGATGCCTAACCGTATTCTGAACTTCGGTATTGAGAAAGCAGTAAAACAATGCCACGAAGAATCCCTGAAAAAAACAAAAAAATTAAAATTATATAGTTTATCCTTATCCTCGCGAGTCTCGCGCGCGGATTCTGCTGCCGCGCCGCGTCGATAGCTAAAACAGTCAAACTCTATAAACCGTCCTATTCTACCTCCCTATTCCATTCGTCCTCGTTTTCGGCGTACTGCCGCGCTAGTTTTTGGAAAATAAGTAATACAAGGACTTTACCCCGCGGTTACAAAATTATGTCTAATTCGAAACAACGAGCTTGTAACGTGTTACAGCAGGAAGCACACCTGCTACGTAATATCGAAGCAGTAGAGTCCGTCTTCGAAAACGGACGAGACGTTCGATTGCGATTGATGAATTTGCTTATCGCTTAAATTCGATCGCTCACGTTTTATCATATAGTTATGGCGTTATGGCTTTTACCTGCGAAGAAAGCAGAATCGCACGCGCATAGGAGAATGCATTCGCGACTTGGCCTTCGGTGGGCCCAGCTATGACCAGCACGTACGTCACTCCTAGAAGTGGTATCAACACCAAAAGAGCTTTACTGGCTTTCCGATATTGCTGCGTCTCCACGTTGTTGGAGGACCAGAGCTTCGTTATCAGCACCTGCGGGATACGCGACGTTATATGTATAATACATCTCAATTTATATAGAGGAATGAAAATATACTAGGACAATATATTGTAATACGCGTTACTCGAATAAATTTCTTTACTTTCGCTATTTCAACGAGACCTGTTTTCTTATCATTCACGCGACTAATTCTTCTTCTTCTTCTTCTTCTTAAATCCCGTTTGGATATCCGACTCAATTAATGTGAGTCACAGAGTACCACACGCCAATAGAATCCGTGGATTCAGAGAGAACTTCCTCGGGGAGAAGGAAGTTCTTAACGCGACTAATTAATGGGATTGTTCAGAAATTGTTTCATCTCGAAGGAGAATACGCAATATATACGCTTTACGCCCCGTAAGATACGACTAGAAGTTTCCATGCGCGCACGGAAGAAGCAATTTCGCACCGGATACGCATTGGACGCGGCCGTATTTTTTATCGCGCTTCTCGACACGGAATCACCGATTGCGTTAAATTGAAACATTATCCGTTGCGTATACGCTGTTTTATTCGCTACAGGTATCGCCTAATTATCATTTAATTATCAATCAGATTTTTCTTGGCACTACTAATCTCTCGATTTTTATCACAACTTGATTATGAGACACCATTTTTTACGATGTAATTACGTTTTGTACGGCTGCTAATAAGTTAAGTCTCTGTGTACAGACGAGAAAGATAAAATGTAAAAAAGATCTTATACATATACTATGCGTATACTCGTATATGTATATACGTATATAGAGCGGGTGAATTTTCAATCTCTGAACGACAACGGAAAATGTGAGTGGCATTCCGAGATTAATTCTAGCGACACGATGCACTCACCCGCATAATCATAAAAAGGAACACCATGTTCACCGCTAGGACTGTTATAGCGGATGCTTGATAAAACCAGTCGTACGGATGCGGTGTCATCCAGGGACAGTGCCTCCAGAGCGCCACTTCCTACCGACATCATGATCACAATTAATCCACAATGTCACGATATCGACAAGTGTTTCTGACTATAGAGGTAGGGTCAAGTTCGATTCTCTCGTACAGTAGCCATGAATGTCTTGACATTTACAAACGTTTCTCGATGCTTTCTATGCATTGTGTCTGGATATAGGTAAATACATTTACATAAATCTCCCAATTTTTCGTATTATAAATATTTTTGTAACTAATTGTAAATCTCAAATTGTAAATCTGTTCAAGTTTAAGTAATAATAACGTGCTTGAAATTAAACAGGCGATAAAAAAGGGGCAGTTCCATCCGTTTGCGCATCCTTAAAATTCATTTTCGGGAAGCCTTTCGTTTTTAAGCTTACAGCTCGATAATTGTAGAATTGATATTTCCTCGTAATGTTCTTTTGTATGAAAGTAACGACAAATACAATACGTAACGACTTGACAAATTTTCAACGAAAGTTGTCGAAAAAATGTAGGTATGCTATGGATAAACTCGTCTATCGTCCTTTTGATCCTCCAACATTACATATGATCCAATGGAAAGTCTTTTTGCGAGCGAGTTTTTGAGATAAAAGGTTAACGACTTGGCATACATCGCACTCAGAGAAAAAAGTCGTATCAGCAACTAGAAATTTGTGGACAAATAGCGCCTCAACTAATGTGCTATAAAGTTGCAGTAACAACAAAGAGAAATAAGTTATGTGAACTAAGAAAACATAGTAATATTAACCATTTATAGTAAATCGTTGGATTATTATAGTAAACTCCATATTTGTCTAAATATTTGTCTAAACTGGAAAAATGTTGTTGTCATATCTTACTTGTATGAAGTCTATATAAACAATATATATAACAAGTCTATATAACTGTGTAATTATAGTTGAGTCGCTATTTCACTATCAATTAATAGTTCACAAATGTAGTTAGCGTGACTATATTTTTATAGTATTCAGTACTACTTTAATTCCGATTACTTTGTAAAACTAGTTGCAAACTACTTAAATTTTAGAGTTGCCAAATTATAGTTGCCAGAACTATTTCGTTTTCTCTCAATGCGAGCATCCATCCAGACCGAGCGTATTTCGATGATGTGTGTATGTATACACATATATACATATATATATATATATATATATATATATATATATATATATTGTATATATATATCTCGACGTAAAACCACGAGCACCTCATGTTTTCTACGTGGATGTATTCCTGCCCCTCCCCTCGTGTGTTTCATCCTTGTCACGTATACTTGGACGCGGCGTTAATAGGCGAGCGTGACTGAAATTTTCATCGGTATTTTCGACGCCGTCCGTTATCAGGCCGTTACACGTGTCGCGCTATCGGGAAATGAAAGATTTCTCGCGCAGAAAGACGGAAATTCACTGTCGGATTCGTAACGTATTTGTAACGTCAGACACGCACGTTCTCGTTTATATTCATACCTGGTTAACTTGATTCACGACTTTGTGATCCAGCGACTTGGCGATTCCCCACATGGCTATCACGAGCACCGGGACACCTGGGTTCATTTATCTATTAGCTTAATTATTTTTTTTATGTATTTAATCATCATTACGTCACGTTTTACGTCCGGTAGACCTGACGACTTTTTTTCTTTCCCGCGATTCTAAAGTGCTCACTCACCCCAGCCAATCACTAGGCAAAGTCTCAGCTTGATGTTGTCGCCGGTGAATGTTTTCACGACCAACAGATACAGATACAGGCCTATAAACATCAAATACGAGTGATAAACGCGTACCCAGTAAACACCAACTAACAGTAACGTTGCATCAATGTTATAATTTCCTACTCAGCAATGTAAATGCAATATAACACGCATGTTATATTACATTTACATTGTTGAGTGGGAAATTATAACATTGATGCAATGTTACTGTTAGTTGGTGTTTACCGGGCAATAATATTTCAACCATATTTCAAATTGTTCACGCGCGTGGCTATATTTTTCTAAATTATTAATTTTTATTTTTGAGATACGCCGCCTAACGTGTAGGTGCACTTCGTAAGAGGCAAATTGTATAATATACATGTCACATTACAATTACAAATTATATCTCACCTTCGACGAACATCCAGAAAAAGTTTGTCAAGTGGAAGTAATGAAGAAGCGAGAAGAGTGTCACGCAAGACGGTATATCCGTTTGCATGGACACCTAGAAATAATATAAAAATCGTATTAGTAAGAGAAATGCTCAGATCGACACGGATAACTTTAGTATTAATCTTCGATTAATCTTATTAATCTACAAACACTGTTCCCAGATTATGCAGATCCATTTTTCGTTCATTCTCATATATCTATTTTACAATCTAATTAATTTTCCAGAGTTTGTTAAGAGAGAGAGATTTTTTTTATGAGGAAGAAATGAGAAAACGCGCGCATTACAGAATGCAACCTTTAGTTGCGTGCAATCTGGGAGGGTGCAGTCGATGGGGATTTTCTGCGGTATTCAGTGACACGCCCATCAGCCAATTGATCCGATAGATGGGAAAGCTTTTTAGCATTCTGCTCATCTCTCTTCGTTAGCCATTAATAAAGAATAATGTGTCATTGTCATCTTCCCATTCTCCCTTCCTCTTTCCTCTTTGCCTTCCTCTTTCTCTCCCCCCCCCCCACCTCATTCTCTAGCTTGATGTTGAAAAACAAAACTGATTCGTACAGATGTATGAAGGGCTGCGTTCAGCAGAAAAAGCAACTTTGCAACTGTTGTAAGATTCTTTAATATGATTGGTTCTTGCCCTTAGTTCCTTCTGGATCTAAGTGTATAAACCAATTATATTAAAGAATTTTACAACAGTTGCAAAGCTGCTTTTTCTGCTGAACGCAGCCAATGTGAAAAATTATTGGCGAACGCGCGCGTTAGTCGTTGATAAATTAAAAAGTCTCATTAACGAATCCGTTAAACATATACCATATAATATAATCGGATCTTCGGAGTCAATTTCATGTCGTCTTATAGTCTTATCGCATGCTCATTGATGAGGATTACCATCTGTGCGTTATATAACGTTGTAAAAATAAACAGTTCTTTTTAAATTATCAACGCTAGAGATCCGCGAATAAATTTCCATATTTATCTTTATATTCCTTTTCTTTCCTTTTCATTCACTCTCTCGCTCAGTATGGTAAACTAATTTTAGCAGTCAAAGCGCGATGGCAAGGCGTTCCCGGGAGGGGGGAGGGGGGTGGGGGTGGGAAGGGGGCAAGAGGAGCATTTGCCCCCTTCCCTTGGAATTAGCAAAAAATTAAGTATTTGCT
Source organism: Aphaenogaster floridana (assembly GCA_003063835.1). Classification (NCBI taxonomy): domain Eukaryota; kingdom Metazoa; phylum Arthropoda; class Insecta; order Hymenoptera; family Formicidae; genus Aphaenogaster; species Aphaenogaster floridana. Next base: position 177,692 of record NJRP01000321.1, read on the forward strand.
CTCCCATTGAATAAAGGAAGGGAAGGGCAAGTTGTGCTAACCTTGCCGATCTCTGCCCTAATCCATATAGGAGAGATTAAGTGTATAATTTTCAACAAAAGGTGTATAAATTTCAAATTATAAGTATTCTAATTCTGGAAGTAACATTTTGAATCATGCCCCTCCTCCCGGGAAAAAATCCTGCGGACGCCCTTGCAAAGCGCGATGGAATTAATATTACAACGTGATGGACCAGAAGCAGCGCTTCATTAAATTTAAAATAATTTCACGCAGCACGGTGTATATTATAATACATCAAAATTGTTAATAATGAAGATTCAAATTGGAGAAAAGAAATTTCAAAATCGATACATCATTAAACATTCGGTTATATTTGCATTTCGAGATCGCAAAGAGCACTTGTTTAATTAATATTGTTAACACTAAACCTACCACCGCCGGTCAAACGACCGTTTTTAAACTTTTGATAAAAATTCTGCATTTTCAATGTTACCGCTCTTCCTTAATTGACTTGACGACTTTTTCTTAATATACATATATAATCCGGTTCGGTAAAAATAGGTATATATAAATTGTCGGTAGCTTTAGTGTTAATAAATAAATGAAGATTTGCGATGGGGACATGATTTTAATAACCAATGCAAATAGTAACGTATCTACAATGATAAATATTTCAACAAAAAATTATCGAACAACATTTCAACATTGCATGAAAAATTCGCTACGCGTTATCTAAGAAAAATATATATAAAATTATAAATGTTACATAAAAATAAAGAAATATTCTCTGAGAAAGAGGATATTTTCAAATAAAATTGGTTAATACATGTATAATGTGTACGAGATGTATGTAAGTGTAAAATTAAGAGTAGAAGTGAGATTCACACATACATTACCTGCATCACAGTAGTTAAAATCCACGTCAAATCAGCCAGGATATAAGTGAACATTAGATTCGTGTGTATGTTGTTTCTGAGGCACCGTAACTCTCTACAGAAAAGATATGAAGCAATTAAAGAAAACTTGATATATTTGAAGAAACTTGAGAAACTTTGAATTTAGTGCTATAGAGTGAATTTAGATTAGTACGCGGTGCCTAGAGTGATCTCAATTAGAAAACAAACAGAAACGATCGAGCGGAATTCAACGCATGAAATTCCAAGTGTCTGTAGTATATTCTGTTTCGACCGTTTGCGTTCCGAGACATTGCGTTATACTATACCGGAAACGACGAGATCGCAGCAAGTTGAAAATTCATATATTATAGGAATATAGAGTATAGCAGCGCGAGAATATCTGATGGTGTTTAATACAAGGAAAATTCTGCGACTCTGCTTTTTGAGTCATAATTAATTTATAATTCTCTCTCTCTCTCTCTCTCTTTCTCTCCCTTTTTCTCGTAACACTATTTTTCAAAGTAAGCTCATAAATATAGAAAACGCGTATATACTTTTTTGTAAAAAAATATTGTAATATTGTAAAAAATTAAAGGTAACTAAAGGTAAGTTTCCTTAAAGTAGCGTCGAGAAAGGCTCAAATGCAGAAATGCTGTTTGTTTAACAGCCCTATTCTCTTTAAGGAATGTAACAGGAATGTAGTGAATAGGAAGAATTTTAGATTGCGCGTCATCAAAACTTGGACTCACTTGTAATAGATGAATATGCAGACCGCCATTATTAGAGTAAATAAGGAGAGGCTGTAGCCGATGAAATATAGCGTAGTCGTGATTTCTACACCGAGCTCGATGGTCGGCAACTGCACGTCACGGCACATGGAATAATTGGAATAATTGTCCCAGGTTCCATTCGGCCAACACCAACGACTGGCGTTTTCTGGAATCGCAATCGACATCTCACAATCAGTTAGCACTGCCGCGACTGCTTCTATTGTTTCGAGCGTCTTCGCCAAAGAAACTGTTGGTCTTTAAGTTATTACGAGTAAAATGTCTATTGTGTCTATCGGAAAGAGGATATTTACAGCTATACGCGTGCACGTATGTAATCGCCAATGTATATGTATACATGTACAAATGTGTGTGTGTGTGTGTGTGTGTGTGTGTGTGTGTGTGTGTGTGTGTGTATTTACAATCGTAGAAATCGCAGAAATTAAATGCCAAAATCAGATTTGATTATTAGATGTAACAATTGATATGTTTAATTTGTAAAATGTAAAAACATACGTCAATGTTTAAGAGTGAAATTAAGTAATCTCACGCGAATGAATATTGAAAACTAATATTTTCTCTTCTCTGCGCGATACACGTTTGCGTGGCGATGTTTTTCAGTGGACTCGATACAACGCGTGTCGTCGTTATCTAAATACAAATATTCGGATACGTCATACGCGCTTGAATGACCCGAAGGATGATTTCCAGCATCTCTGGCAATTTTTCACGATCTTGCAACGGTGCACTAGACCGTGCTGTGGATATCGCCTGCGTTGCATTATTCAACCACAAGGAAAAACGCTGGATGAATCGATACGCGGAAAAAGAGGTCGTCCCTGAAGCGACCGGATGTTGTAGTAGCAACAGAAGCAGCAGCAGCATCAATGTGTCGCTTTTTAATAGCTTCCTTAATCTATCGGCGACGGTAACCATTATGGTGACGTCTGTCGAATGCTTAAGAGAACCATCGACAAGTTGACAAGTTAACATAAATAGATACATAAAATAGCTTATACATCTCATCTTTATATACGCAAAATGTACAATTGTAACTAATTTAGATAGATTTATGAGCGACAACGTTGAGACTATGATTCCTTCACTATTTTTAATACTAGATTAATACTAGACGGTGACCAATTTTTTCATTTAAAAAATTATTCATCAATAAAATTAGTTTATTCGTAACAAAACTTTTGTTCCTCAAAATGAAATGATAACTTGGCTCGTTGATGGAGCAAACTCTTTAAATAATGTAAGGATTGAAATTAAGCAATTTTGATTTAAAGTGCGACTTCCCAGCGATTGCGTTTACTATGATCTATTCGTCATTGTTAGTATAGCAGGTCGGCGATAAACAACTTTTTGCCTCAAAATAATGATCGACTACTTATACCGACGCTTTGTTGCAGCAAGTTCGCAAAACTTGTTAGCGTGCTTCTATTTATCGCGTAAAGCTGCTCAAATAATAATGGGTGGCGCAAGAGTCATGGAGTGCGTCATATAAAGTTTCGTAATTATTCTTAGAGATTAACGATATGCACTTTATTGGAAATTCTTATAATGTAAACTATTAATTCGCGCCGAGAGAATTCTGTCATAGTTTTAATCAGCATAATAATACAATACTAATTCCATAAATGCGTGTGTGCGTGCGTGCACGCGCTCATGATTGTAAAAATTGCTCTATTAATATATGTATTGTATATATATATATATATCTCTTTCAAAAGATAATGTTTTAAATAAATATATGCAAAGAGAGAGATATACGATATAGAATGCTTGCAATTGTTTCTTTCAATATATAAAGTTTATTATGAAATATGTTTAAATGAAACATTTAAATAAATGCTCTGTATATAACAGACCTTTTTTGAGATCAAACATGCTTTTTCGGCCAATTGAAATCTGTTTTTCCTTTGAAAAATATTAAAGCACAATTAATGTTCGAAAGTATAATCAATTAAGTACATAGAAAAGTATATAAGAAATTAACGGGTGGTAAAAGTTTTTAGCTTCCATACAATTTTGAATGGAGCTTGCTTTAACGAGATGGTATTTAAAAATTTCAGATTTAGTTATTAAGGTACTGACAATGAGTTAAAAAATTTAGTTACTAATATTATATTTATATTACCGTTTCTATATAATGATTTAAGCTGTACGAGTATACACTTACAATTAGACATTATAAAGTTAAATAGAATATAATTTTTTTTAATTAAAAAAAAGAGAAACTTTTTTATCGAACTCAAAAGAGTTTCCAGCTTTTCCGGAAGGAAAAAATTCTAAACCAAATTTTGTCGACGTGCTCCGTTTATTGAAATTTGCTTTGTGATCGAAATAACCATCGAGGTTTCATTTCAATTTGTAAACGCGCATTATTCCCATTATTTCACGATCCCGTATAGTCGCGACCTGTATTCGCTCAGCATTCACATACTCTTGTATTTATATGACAAGACCTCCGAGTAAGTTCTATCGACAGTCAGTCTAATAAAAAAAGGCAATAATACTCTCACCATCTTCAGTTCAAACTTCAGTTTGTTTTAATTAATTTAATTAATTATTAATTATTCATACACTGCACATACACGCACGCGCGTTTACTTACAATTTAAAGGAAAATATAGTAATTTCATAATATGTGTACTGACAAATACACATTCAATATACACCTGAGGATAAATAAACCTGACGTAATAATTAGACGTTGTACTGGTAATGATCGCAATCACGCGCTTGGTTAGTTCCCTAAGGATATAACAGCAACTGAGAAACTCTGTTGTGAGTAATAACTGTAATTGTTTTGCAGTAATTGAATACGTGCTTGTATATTAGTGTTGGGCAAAATACAATAATACTTATTCAAAAACGTGATACAATTAATATTTATATCTCCAGTTCAGAAAAAGAAGGATGATATATTCTTAATATTTGAAAGCACATAAATAAATATCGCATTTATGTCGCATTTATTTATTTAATAATTGTATCTAACACGTATTAACAAGTAATTGAATAACAATCGTATCTAGATGTATTCGCGAATAACACTTGTTAATTGCGTTAAAAATTGTATATGTATTTCTAAACGTTTGTCTTTCTAAATATTCATCGAAAGCAATAAAATTTATATTCGTAGATCAAGATTATGAATGTAATCTCGTTTTCATCTGTTCGTCAATAATAGCCGCGAATATTTCGCGAATACTTTCGTCAACGATGAAATGCGTGCCGAAATAAGCACTTTAGGAGATCGTTATTTTTAAATGGCTCGCTTTCCCTTGGCTTGTACCCTTCTTAATTTCCCAGGAGCACGTGCGGACTTGCCAACCTTCTCTCTTCGCATTTAATCGCCATCGCGTATTCTAACGTTTCCATACGCAACCATCGCTCAGATATACCTGTGAGAGTTGCTTACCAGGTGTTGACACAATTCGATAATCAATAATGCGGCGCATGAATAAATCGGAGCAGATGCTCTTGCTCGTATTTATCGAAGCGAACGCTTCGAAAAATACAGAGAGCATCCGATCAATCATGATATAACTAAATAACGCGAGGAAATTACTCTGAAAGAAAGAAAGAAACAAATTAAAACTGGGATATATAAATTTTCTTTCCATTATTACGTATGTATAATACATATAATCTACTTTTCGCGTACTTTTCGAAAAGTGATTTCTAATATAAAAATAATGCGCATCTGCGCGCGCGCGCGCGCGCACGCGTGTGTATGTGCGTGTTATTGTGATTATGGTATAATACATTGTGATCTTATTGTACATGTTAGTAATTATTAATTTAAACGTTCAACTTAATATCTCTTTATTCAAATTTTATATCTTATCGCACTGTTTAATTTACAGCAAGAGATGATAAAAATTTATTAAAGCTTAAGAAAGACAAAGAAAATAATTATTTTCCATTCTGGAAAATCATTTTTCTTTCTGTTATATATAAAGACAATTTTATTTCATATTATTAAATTTATTTTTGCATGAGAGGTACAAGTACCTCTTACAAAATATTCTGCATATTGTTTGAAACTTGCAAGATTTCAAAATTATTGTGCAATAACTACACAGTAATTACGAGAATAATATGTAGAAAAAATACAACATTATACCTATCTATATACAATATAATAAGATTAAATAAATTTTTGTCTCTTTAGATCGGATAAATTTTATCGATAGGACAATTATCGTTTATGATCGATAATTGGATCGATAATTGGAATCTCACTTATATTACGAATAAAACGTAATATAAGTGAGATTCTCCGCTAGATGCGTCATTAACCAATTCTGCGATTTAATTACAAGTTCATTAATAGCACGCGTGCTCATGCCACAGATTGGTATCCGTTCGGCACTTCCTCGCTTCTCATGTTCGCCTCGCTAACAAATATCGACGCGTTCCTTTCAGACTGCACTTCTGTGCGGTAATACGACACTTTGGCGACGTTGAAATTCGATTAAATGTCTGTCACTCTGACTTTTAATTAGCGATCCGTCCCGCCTCTTCCGTGCCTTTTTCTACGCGCTACAACGCGCGTCCTTGATTTTAACAATACTCGACCTGTAAAAATTGGAGCCCCTTGTACTTGTATTGCGGAAGTGTCTGACGAGATACCAATAGTTCTCAAATTAAAAGCGGTTAAAAAAAGACGTCAAAAAAGATAAAATCATATTCTTCAAATAATTTCAAGTGAATTTCGCTTTCAGTAGCACACAGATATATAATGTTAAAAGTTGAAAAGTGACGATTTAAGATGACCTTCCTTAACATTTTTTCATCAAATATAGTTTCTACGAAGTAAATTGGACAAAAAGATTCTATCCTGCATTGTAATTTGAGGGGCATCCTATATCTTCTCTTCAAAGGATTTATGGTAACGTTTGCGAAATAATAAGCAAAGAAGCATGCAGAAAACAGTTTCCGCAAGAAAAACAAAATCAAATTAGATACTTGAGAAAATATGTCAAAAAGGTATTGCGAGAATTCCTTTTCCATGCAAATAAATTATAAATTTAAAAATTTAAAACTTAAAAATAAAAAAGTCGCAAAGCGTGGTGTCGCTAACACTTATCTTTAAATTTCGATTGGTTGAAAATCAGATTTCTTCAAGAATCTGTTCCATCAACACTAAGTTTATAGATATGGCAACATTGCAAATTTTCATGATTTTTGCGAAAGAATATCATACACCTTGCTTTCATTTATTAACTCTCTCTCTCTCTCTCTCTCTCTCTCTCTCTCTCTCTCTCTCTCTCTCTCTCTCTCTCTTTCTCTCTCTCTCTCTACTTCAGGACAATTAATCCAAATGAATAAGCTCGTTGCATTCTCACATTAAATGATTCATCCATCACTGGGAAATGCAATGCGACGGAAGCAGCTGTATGAATAATACTCTTCACATATGTCCTCGCGTCACTTCTCTTGTCCTGTTTATTTGTCTTTCTCTCCCATCTCCTGACTCGAATGCGTGAAATGAATATTTGCGTCCGAGCTCTGTTGGCAGCACTTTACACGGACCATACCCTGGAGCACTGTCCTTTTTCTTTCTTCCTTTTTTCCACATCGGATGAACGTAAGAGAGCTATTCGCTCCGCGTCAAGCGCCACGTGTATTACCGTGCAAATCCGCATCGTCGGTGTTAATAAGTTTTCGCAAACAAATCTCATCAAGCATTGAAAATTACACGTGCGTTTACGCAAAGTGTTGCTTGAGGTAGAATGTATAGTATGATGCGAGAAATGAGTTTTCCTCTGACAAAGAGTTTTTCTCCAACTTTCTCGAAACACTCTTCTAAATATATAAAATAAAAAGTATTCTCATTGCAAATAATATTTCGATGTCATGAAAGTTCATTTCACGGGTTTCTATCCCGATTTGTAGTAACGCAAACTGGAAACCGGATTTAATTGAATCACATTTCTCTGGACTCATTTTCAAGTTTCACGTGCGCGAATACTTGCGCGTCGACATAAACATCGTTATCGGAACGTGCGCTCGTAGAGAGCGACCAAGTTCCCCGATCTCTCCATATCGATACTTGACTAACTATCAATAATAGAGTTACACCTGTTAATAACGCATCGATTTTCACTGCCACGCCATTCTCGGCATTCGCAAATGTTCGCAAATGTCGCAGAAATTTATGGCGCGCACGTGCGCGTACTCCTACACGCACACACACACACACACTCTCTCTCTCTCTCTCTCTCTCTCTCTCTCTGTGTGTGTGTGTGTGTGTGTGTGTGTGTGTGTGTACGCGCGTGTGGGCATGCGTGTACATGATCGGGTAACATTATTAAACCATAATAAGTGTTCTTCGTAGGCAAGCTTGAACAATTTTGCAAGTAACGGGCAACGAATAAGGGATAAAATTTTATTTGCAAATTAGATACGACTCTTTACTTGAATAAAGGCTTGTTTCACAGAAAAAAATATTCTACTTAAATAAAAATTGTAGACACATAATAAAGTATATTCATGTTTCGAAAAAAATTCAACTGCAGATTAGTCAGACCTTTTAGTTCTTACTTTTTAGTTTTTCTTAATATTTAGGACACTTTAGCAAACCGTATTACAGAATTATCGGAATTTCTCCATTTCAAATTTTCATATTCTTACAATGTCACATCAACAAATGTGCTCATGAATATTTTTCAAGTAATATTTTCTATTCTTACATATAACTATGCGTTAGATTAAGATAGTAAATCGTGTAGATCATAATCATACATGAATATTTACGTTCTTTATCATTGTTCTCTAAAATATAATATTTTTTTACCCCATCTATTTGTAAATTGTACGAAATATTATCTTCGATCTTATGGCGACCGGCAAAATAACCATCTCGTTTTCGACGGCTTTTTCACTGATTGAATAATAAATATTCATAAACGATGCGTTGCATTAATTACCACGCCCATTGTATTCCACCGTAGTCGGTCGATGCAGCTTGTCGGTCATGCAATCGTAAATATTGTCCATCCGCCTCAAAATGATCAATTATCAAAAGAAAAATTGTAATAAACATTCAAAATAAATTGTAAATGAAACTAATGATTGCAAAAAAAGAATTGATAATATGTCTAGAAATAGATCCTACTTGTTGCAAATTGTCGCACATCTTCCCACACGCTATAAAGTTTGAATTAGTTATAACAAATTAATAGTTACAAAGTATACTAATTAATAACATAAAAATTAATAATAATAGTAGTAGTAATAGTAGTAGTAGTAATAATGAAAACAGATTGTATATAAAATTCAAATACCTAGTCAATAAAAAATGAACACATTACAAATACATATAGAGGCTATTAAAAAGCTCTTTGCATGTAAATAATCGAGCGTTAAAAATTTGAGTTTTCACTAATTATTCATTAAAATAGATTGCAAGTAAACGCGATAAATAAAAAACAGAATGGTTAACTATTAAGGTTAACGCCGAGGAAATTTCTATTTTTTACAAGTTATTACGCATTATTAAAGATTCTCGTTTTTGATGTCACCACCTTTAAACGCTTTTATAAAGGCATATTCTCAGGCATTCTCTTTTGCGAATTCAAGCATGAACGTAACATGCATTTAATATCGCCAGCTTTATAAACGCATGCAAATAATATTCAAATAAAGCCATAAAAAGGCTCGATAAATAGGAAAACATTTATTCTGTCGACTTTTCTTACATTACAAATTATTCGACCTCGTTCTTAAACTCACACACACACAAATGCCATATCTGTCCCTTAAAATAAATTTTTAAATAAAAAAATAAAATTTCATCGGTCCTTATTATCTTACTCTTATTATCTCTTACGTATCTTACTTAAAAAAATTAAGTTCAAGTAAAAGCATCAACTTTTACTTTCAAAAAGTTCTTGCAGAATCTGCATCTATTCATTTTTTTTTGAAAACTTGGATTTTAATGACTTTATTTCTCGGAGAAGAACATCATTTTATTCATTTAGATTATTTAGAAATTGGCATTTACATTTAGATTTTGTATTTTATTTTAGATATCCTCAGAGTATGACGTTTGTCTCTAATGATAAAATAATAATTAAAGTATAATGTTGTTTACGAGATCAAGTAGTAAGTAGTTTATATATGTATAACACATTTGTGTGCCAGTTATATTATGGCGTTTGTATTCAATATCCATAAAATAATTTTTTTCGATAATTTGATCAAACAGATGCCACATCAAATACACGAAATTAATTTATATAAAAGTTTGATATTAAATATATTAAATAACGAATGTTTGCACAATTTATATATTATATAATTACGTAATATGTATTAATCTTTTATGCGCTAATTTTAGTCAAAGAATTAATTCTTGTGATTACCAATTAAATTTTACACGAGGCGTAAACATTCAAATCTTTATTCAAAGCTGTTACTGATTTTGATTGCCGTCTACATTTATCGATTGAAAGTATACTATACATTTTCAATATTTCAAAAATCAAACATACATATGTATATATCTACCAGTGACGTAGCTAAAGTTGAGAGTCGATACTGCTTTAACAGTTAACTTATTAGGCGTCAATTTAATTGAAGATATTATTTCTTTGTATAACTTTTTTTTCTAAAATTCTAAACTTCTTTTTAGGCTTGTAATAAAATATATACGTTCTCTGTATCGGAGATGTTATTGTTAATTTGTTTCAGTTCCGATTAGAAATCAATTTTATAAGAAATGCATTAACGCGAAATTATGTCATAAATATCATTCAGTCTCACCTATGATTTATGATTAATTAGTGTGCGCACATTTCCTCCCATCCTGGATATCTTTTATTCGCATATAAACGATGGAAGATTCTCGTGGAAGATAGGGAGGTTATCGATACCTGTCGAGTTTTTTGGTATTTATCGAGTTTACTTGGTATTTTCTATGATTTTGCGAAACTTTCACCTTTAAGTTCAGACATATTGTTTTCAAAGGCGTCGCATCAATGATCTGAACAATATACAGGCTTCTCATCGAATAAAGAAAAAAATGATCCCCGAGTTTTTCCTCATTATACGGCGCCCGATGATGGAACTTTGGCGCTTTTTCCTCCAAACGATCGACATGCAAACGACGAAACAGAAAAGACGAGAGATAATCGTCGCTTTATTGAGTCCTCTTCTTTAAACTATCGCCAGGAACTGTGTCACCGTGTGACAAAATTTTCGTAATTACGAATCAATAAAATAATTTGCTTGGACACTGCAAGTTTAATCGTATTATCAGCATAGACGTATAATATCTAGACCGCGCGGTCTCAATGTCTCCCGTATAGTCAGAACACGTCAAAAATTAGAAAAAGACAGCTGCTGTACGATCACCATACCATAAAAAAAGAAACAAAACATTTGTCATTTGTTAGACAAAGACAGAATGGTGATACAAAGCATGCTATCTCTTTCTAATATTTAACGACTTTTCGGCCGAACGCACAGTATAGTTATTATACGTCTATGATTATCAGCTACTCTCTTATTTTTATCTATCTATCTATCTATCTATCTACACACACGCACGCACGCACGCACGCACGCACGCACACATATATAGATCCAGTCATAACAAAATGACTATTTTATTAAACTTGTTCTTTTGTTCCAATGGTCAATTCATTGCTTCAACATTGTCAGTAGACTTTATGTCCCGTTTGTAGATTTATGCCAAGATTGACAATATTGTGTTGCTTTATAATTTTCTTTCGTTCAATCATATCAATGATTGAATGTTGACACTATGACGAAGATGGGCTCAAGGTGGATTAAAATCTTATTATGGTCTCTCTCTCTCTCTCTCTCTCTCTCTCTCTCTCTCTCTCTCTCTCTCTCTCTCTCTTATTTGATTATCGATCTAGTCAATACAAAATATTCAAGTCATCTTACAAGTCACGTATTTGCGAGTTTATTCGTATTCCAAACTCTTTTTTCTAATGTTTCGTCCCGAGAGAGCAACATCGTGGCATTGGAAACTTTAAACTTGTATTCTCGAAAACGGACTACACCCTTGGGAACTTTGTAGATATAACGAGAAACATTTTTTCCCTTGAAACAGTTTGATGCGTTAATTAAAATAAGTGCGCAGAGTTGTTTTCTATTTTGCGCTCGACTTGCACAAATCGTTACGTGACGAGGGCACTGTGAATTAGCTAGCGAGAAATATGAGGACGGCATCATCTGTGTTGTGCTGAAAATATTGCGAAACTTTACGCGTTTATATCCATTTTCATCGCATATGGAGATTACAGGATACGCTATTACAGGAATCAGAGTCATTTCGCGACGATTCAACGATGATCGTTTGATTGTGAGAGGCTAAAGGTGCCTTTTCATGCTGACGCTCGACGCTCATTTTTAGCGTTAAAATAGGTCATGTGACCAAAATTGATCTATAGCTAGCGTCAATTTTGATCACGTGACCTGTTTTGACGCTGAAAATGAGCGTCGAGCGTCAGCATGAAATTGTACCTTAAAGGTGAGGGTAAAAGGTGAGCGTTGCATGCTCTGGATACGATGTAAAAAGGCATACAATTTCATTCGTTCATTCATTCATTCACAATTAATAATCGATATTCGGTTAAAGAGAATCTCGGAGGTAAAGGTCGAAACTCGTAATGATATTTACTTATTGTTAACGTGCGAGCATGTGGCACGGATATGCTTCCAACATTGAAATAAAAAATATCGCGCACATTATGATAATTTCATCGAAAATATAATCGTATTGCAAAATTTAACCCTTAGTCTATATATAATTTTTTTAAAAACTATATAGACTATTTTATTTAAAACTATATATATATATATATATATATATGTATTTCAAGAATTTATGATTGATTTGATGCATATCTATAATGTACAGTTGATGTGTGAATGTAGATCTATAAGAAATTATATAACAATAATTGTACAATTAATAAATATAACATTAAATGTTATTTCTACATTTAGATATGCCATTAAAAGAGATATCTTTTTCTATTTTTAGATTGGGTAAATTTCCTACTGTGCACCAAGGAGGAAACAATTTAACGGCAAACGTTAATAACTCGGTAAACATGTGACATTTTGAAATGTCCCTGTATATACTTAAACTTTTTTATAATCAATCATATGATGTTGGAATGGAAGGGACGAGGGACGAGGGGAAAAGGGGGAAAAAGCTCGTAGTAAATCGATAAACAATCGTAAAATCTTCTCACAAACATGACCATTCATGCATTTGTTGATGCATATACTTACTTTGGCGCATACGAGTGTACGTTTGTATGTTGTGTAAACATGATAGATGGATATCGCAGGATGACAATAATTACCACGTGAAATTGAAATTAATTAACTAGGAAACCCGATCAACTAATTAGTGGGATGGTGGATATGAGTCTAAATGGATTGTTCCGAACACAAATGTATTTCTGAGAGCTGGCAAATATAGATCTTACTTTTAAAAAAAGTAACGAAAGTTTCGATGATTATAAGATGATCGAAAAACGATAATAATGATGCTGATTATTAATAATTTTATAGTAATCCGTATTATTAATTCACGAGACAATACTATGCTGACTAATAATTCCAGCAATCACTGGAAAAAAAAACAAAGAAAGTGATTGTGTGTATTTGTATGTCATTCCTTTGTTAGAAAATATTCGTGGCAGTTTATTTTTGGCAGCCATTATAGAATATACTAAAAAATAACTATTATTTGGACACGTGTATATTATAAAATAGAAAAGCAATTCTTGCGCGCGCTTTCCATGCTAACAATGAAAAATATATAATATCTCCGAATAAATGTTTCCGAGCTTTTTCATGTGTAATTCGATTTCTGGCGCAAATTGCCTGACAGAAGCAAAAGGCCACGTCAGCAGATAGACATCGTAAAGGACGCATTACGGCCTATATCGATACTCGAATCGAATCATCCGCGAACCGAACGCGAACGAATGCTCTTCTGTGACCATTTATATTGAGCTCCGATGTAAAGTGAACAATTGAAACATCCTCATTGTCTCCCTCGCCTTTTCAAGCCTTGTTATAATATGACATGAGGAGAGGATGATATACGGTCTGTATGTACGGTCTTGTTCTCACGAATGAAATTTCGTTAACCGCGAGAAAGCGCTGTGTTTTAATTAATTTAACTCGCTGTAGAGGTTTGAGTGCCTCTTTCTATATCGGCACTGGGGATGCCTTTAAAACAACCTCCGGCGGTTCTCAGGGCTCTTTTCGAGCGATCTCGGGCGATGGCGCAGTGGTAGACTAACCCTCTCGATTCACACATAAACCAATTATTAAATTATTGTCCCCGACAATCTACAGAATGATAATGCGTTCGACATACGTACGATCTTTTATTACGGGGATAGGTATATTTTTACATTCGTGCGTGTAATAATAATCGAAAACTGTGATATAAATTCTCTTTCATTTTCTCTAATAAAAAATGATAGAGCTTTCTTCCTATTATTACGGAACGTGAGAATTACAGCTTTAACTCTCTCATTAATGGCCAACATCTTATTGCTCGACAAAAATCTTGCTTTCAATAAAATGACAATTAATGAAATATCTATATTCATGTACCCCGTGCCGTAAGTATTAAACATATATGAATAGTTAAACATCGAGTTAAAAGAGCAGTAACAGAGATTAGGCGATATTAAATCAATCGAGAGAAAAGTTTTGAATTTCTCAGTCAGCAACGGTGAAATATATAGATAAGACGGGTTCTCGAGCTGAGAATGCGCGTAACTTTAGACGTGAGAATGCAAACGATAATTAATGTAAATATATTCAAGTCAAAGGAAAACGCATAAAACAATATTACCGTTGTCTCGCGTCACGAGAATCAACACAAACTCCTTCTTCCCCTCGCTCTCGTGTTTGACCTGTCGGAATGAAATCAACGAAAATTGAGATACGATTTTCAAGTTATATCAGACATTACATTTTACATATGTTTTCGTTCTCCGAGTTTTCTCGTCGTGAATTCCTTATTTCCAATCCTTGTCGCATCGAATCGATTTTTGATTGACCGCTCGTTCGCGACAAGCCCGCGTAAACACGATCGATTACGACGTATGTACATACATAATTACGATCGTCGGTCGTATATTCTCGATTTTCGGCAAAAATAGCGACGAATCCTTTAGTGGGCCTATCCGAATATGGATCTCCTACTCGCGCTTTCGGCCCAATATGTGTCTGGATACAACGAAATATATAAATTATTTAAATTACGAATATTATTCACACACAAACAGGGAATTAAAAAAAAATATTCATGTAATTGTAAATCGTGAAATGCTTGTTGAGATTACAAGATGATCCCATAGGCCATACTGTGTGGATATAGAATGCAAATTACTCAAATAAAATACAAAAGACTCATGCATAATTCGTATAATTTACGTATAAATTGTATTCGTATAATTATGAATTGCATGAATATAAATTGTAAATTATAATCTCTGAATAAATTGTTTAAAAAATTTGCTCACAATAAAATGATGGCAGAAATTACGGGCATTTTACGCGTAACTGTCGACTTTATTCTTGGTTTATATGTATATATATATATGTATGTACTTTGCAATATTTTAAAAAGTAAGATAGCAAATCTTGGATGAAACTTGGATCACTAGTAATAAATTCAACCAACATTAACCTCATGAAATTTATGATATTGGGAATGTATGTATTCAACATATCATTATACAATTACCTTTTATTTAAAGTTAAATAAAGCTGCGAACTTCTTCGACAAGTTTGCTTGCATATGCTTGTTTAATTTCGCTTTTGCGTGGAACGTGCAACTTTGCATAGTAGAAATGTACCCTTAATTCAGCTTTTGTGCGAATGCAGTAACGAGCTGCCGTTGCCGTTTATTTCCTTTGGAGAACTGGTGAGCACTGATGTTGCCGGTGAGTGCTGGAATATGCTCTTTGTTCCTTTATCCGGTACTTTGAACTTTGAAGCCCTGCTCCGCTTTAACGCAATAATCAACCATTCGGAATCATCAACACTTGTACTAAACCACTTTCTAATTTTCTCGAGTATATTCGACCATCATCTTAAAGATGCGATAAATTACTTATTATATAACATTGACGCGCATAAAATAAAATACAAGATGAAAGAAAGAGACGCGATTATAGTGTAAATATTATTTGTCTGCGATCATTTTAAATATATATATATATATATACTTCGCAATTCTACCATTGTGGCTCTCGGCCGTTATTTGGATATAATTAAATGAATTAGCAGGAATCGTATTTCAAAGCTAGCCCAGAAAGAGAGTGGCAAATTAATTTGTGTTAAAAGCCAGCCAAAGCTAACCAACAAAAGTCGTTTTAATAAATTTAAAAAAATATTTCAAAATTTTTTAACCTTTTGTTTTATTTATTTTCATTATTTTTCTGTCATTTTCTAAAAATCTGGTCGTTTCTTTTTCCTCCTTCTTGCTTCCTCTTTCCTCGATATTGCTTTCTCCGCTCTATCCCTTTTCTCTCTTCTTTTTTCTCTGCTTTCATCTTTCTTCTTCTGCTTTGTTTTTTTTTCAACACATTTTGTCTCTCATTTTTTTTCGTTCCATTTCTTCTCTTATTAATGCCTTTATGAGATAGAATATTTATATCTACGATATGTGTATACGCACACATATTATATACATAGGTACATTAATATTAGGAGAATCTATATTGATAATAATTGGCGTTTCTCCATCTTGGAAAAATTTTACAGTACTATACGAAACATTGTTAGTGCATCTAATTGGATCGAGTTTCGCTCATTATCGTGGAAAAGAAGAAAAAACTTGTTTGCTTTAATCGGTCAGGGAAACTGTTCTAGAATAACTCTTTAGGATCTTAAACAGGAAATCGGCATGTTTAAAAAAATATCTAGAGTATAATGTAGTATAAATAAAAATAAATGACAATATTTTGATTTGGTTGAGACTTGCATATGCTGATAAAAAATTATATCTTCCGAATATAAATCATGTTGACAAATATCGAGTGATAAGAATTGTAAAGTAAAGTATTAATACTTTACTTTAATATCTTTTATAAAAAGATATTGCATTTTAATTATAGAGTCACAATATATATATATAAATCGCGCGCTTTTCCGATGATCAATGTTGTAAATGACTGCTTGGATCAATATATATAATAAATTCGTCACCGAGATGCGACAATATAACATAGGTTTAGTGCATTTCATTTAGCGAATGTGGTTATTGGGCATCGATGTCCAATCCAGCATTGACAATTCGATATTCCTATAAAGTATAGCAGCACGCGAGCGCGTGTGACTACTGCTTTATGGATTCCTTCCCTCTGTTCTTCATTATATGTACCTATATTGACCGTATCATTAAAGCCTGCCCTTTACGAGACGTGGCATATTACTCGGTATCGGATCTTTTTGGTTCTTGCGATAAGCTTCGTCTTTTCAATGCTAAAAAACTATTATTTGTTTTAGCCGAAACACAGCTGTTTAATTAGAATCGTTTCATCGTGAATGCTTTGTCATTATCCAACTATTAGTACCCTGTCTTTATTTTAATCTGTCCTTGTTAAAATAAACAACTAGTCCCCTAGTCGTTCTAGTTTCGAAACAGAATAATGGTAATAACGGATAATAAATATTTCTTCAAACTTTTCTCATTGCTTCTTATTTTAAAAGCTTAAACGTTATTAGCTACGATATACATATAATGACGCGTCTTAATATTAATCTAAAACTTTTAAAAAATAAAGATGATTATATATGTTAAGAAAAAAATTCATTTCGATTTCAACAAAAAATATTTTACTATGCAGCTACATTTCGTCACTCGACATTCAGTCGACCTATCTATACACGGAGAAAATTTTATATTAAAAATTACTA
This sequence comes from Aphaenogaster floridana, assembly GCA_003063835.1. Lineage (NCBI taxonomy): Eukaryota > Metazoa > Arthropoda > Insecta > Hymenoptera > Formicidae > Aphaenogaster > Aphaenogaster floridana. The sequence goes on from NJRP01000321.1 coordinate 195,309, forward strand.
TGTATCTGTCTCTTATACACATCTAGATGTGTATAAGAGACAGGTATGGCAGTAGCCGTGGACCATGCTGGAATTATAAAAATTTTTACTATGTTTTCACAAAAGAGTCTAATAATTATTAATATAATAACATAGTAAAAATTTTTATAATTCCAGCAATGGTCCACGGCTACTGCCATACATAGTAATTTTTAATATAAAATTTTCTTCGTGTACGAATGGAATATGGCAAGATCAAAATTTAAAAAATTTTTGTCGATCTTTCGCTTGTGACTTCTCAGCTCGCTTGTTCTAATCGTCCATGTAACGATCGTGTTGTCACCGAATGGTGACTTGAAGAGCCATGATAGGAAAAGATTAAACGATTTCAGCGAAAGTCAGATAGTGCCAGCTGTGTACTCACGCGAGATCACGTATAACGAGAATAGATCGATCTAGACGGATACAGCTTTCGAAGTTCACGCTCAAGGAAAAGACATAACAACGCGCTTGTAAGCTAACTGCTAACGGTTTAATTGAAATTGATATTTCCAGAGTTTTCGCTCTATTATACATGATCTCCACGATTTATTCACGTAACATTTTATTCGACTGGTACGATTCTCATTAAATAAAGGATAAATCGCACGATTTAACCATCTTGATTGTTTCCATCATTAGTAGAGTAATCTGACTTCTCTTGTCATTTTTGAGAATAATCTATTGCTGTTTAAAACAGCCTAGAAGGCGACTATTAGATCAAACCATTTTAGATCATTGTAATTAAAAATTTATTCTTACACTTATTGTTAGTCTCAAACGATAGAACATTACAAAGCAAAAGAATAGTTTGTCAGCTTTTTAATCTATCTATTTGACTTAAATTTGGCTTAAATATTAAAGAGGTCGCGGCCCCGAGATCGATAAAAGTCCATGGTTTAAGCCAGTTTAAAGAATCAGTCTTAAAAGAGAAAACTTTAGATCGCTCTCACTTGATTGATTGGAGCCAGAATTAAATTAAAAGTTTGTATTGTCTCGTCAAGTCTTGTACCGGCCTTAATTCTGTTTTCAGTTGCTGCACCCAACTCGTAAAGAACGAGAGGAGTTTTTATATTTTACGAGTGTCGTATCGCGATACTCTTCCTCCCCCTCCTCCTTTCCCACGCCACTTCTCTTTCTTTTCATTTTCGGCCATCCTGTGTTTCCAGACGTCCATCACTAATTGTAAGATTAAATAAGCATTAACCCTTTAAGGCCCAGGCATCTATTCCGTTTGAGTAAAATTTACGATCAACGATCACAATAGTGGCTTATTTAGCGGGTACACCATTGTTTTACGAATTGAGATAGAAAATCTAGCTCCATATCAAACGGATCAAGAGTATTATATCGACAGAAACACTACTTTATCAGTACAAAACATTTCGGAAGAACTCGAAGTGAATGTACATAATTATGTACACTGGGCCTTAAAGGGTTAAAAAGATATCTGTGAGATCGCTAAAACAATCTACTTTAAAGTCTAACAATAAGGATAATTTATGACCCAAAGGAAAATTTATGGCCCAATACGAGAAAATGTATTATTATTTGCAACTATAAATACTCGCTGTTTGATAAAAAAAATTTTAAATCTAACTTATAATTTGTTTAAATAAAAATAAAAATAAAAATTGATTGATTTTAAATTAAAAAAAACGAAAGAAAAAATGCAACATATTACTATACAAACGAGTAACATATTCTTATCTTTTTAGATTGGCAAAATTTTATACTGTGAAAAAAGAATTTTGTTACACTTTCGCCATTCAAGTCGCGTTAAAACCTATATGCTGAACAAAAATACTTTTCCGACTTTGAAAATTTTAATTGGAGCTCGTTTTCACCGAATCTGAATTGAGATTCTCGCAGATTCTCCCTCTCTCTCTGCAGTATCAGCTGACTTACTGCAGATGAACTCGGATCAAATTAAGAGAGTTGAGTCGTATCGTAACAAGACCGTAATCCGTCAACTAAGCTGAGGCTCGACATCATCAGAGCGATACTCTCGGAAACTTTAACAAAACTCCGTCTGCGGAATTAAATCGTGTAACATCGTTCGATTACATATAAATCGAATCGGAGAAATAGGAGAGGGTAAATCGTGTTATCGATTATCGGTTTTGATGTATTTATAATGGGTGATGTATTTATAATATGACTGACGTTTAAACATAAATAGCAATTAACAATTAATACATAGTAATACGACTTGACTGGCCATAGATGGTATT
>NJRP01000321.1:199497-210935 GCA_003063835.1 Aphaenogaster floridana
CAAAATGTCGAGGCTACAATAGTTTTCAAATGAGAAGAGTTTAAAGTTGACTAATCAAACGCTGCCCGAAATTCGCGCGCTCAGGCATGGCACATTGCACAGTAGTGAAGGTGTTTTCAAGCATCAATTCTATTCTCGAAATTGATATAATTCTGCATCCGTTGTTGTAATTGCTTTTTATTTTCGTTGTATTTATGCGTGGACTTGGAATTTATACCATTTATATCATTTTTTCACATGAAAAAATGTACAGATCAATATCAACTAATGAATTATTTTTTTGTCTATGATAAAGTAGAATAATGTATATGGTAAAATAGACATGTTTTACATCGGCAATTTATCCAAAATCCTGTTTCATGCACACAATGTACTAGTTTCAAAAATACGTTCCTGCTGATAATTCTACGTTCCAAATAACATCTGTTATCTGTTACACTCTTATTAACGTTATTGAAATAAATAATTGTAAAATTATGTACTTTTATGTTTTGTTATTATTAACACTAAATTAATTATTATTATTCAAGTTGTTAAGCTTACTCAATGATTTATCGCGTTGTTTTATCGGCAATTTATCCAAAATCGAATTAAAGATCACTATTGGCATATCGTTTGAAACAACGCGATAAATCATTGAGTAAGCTTAACAACTTGAATAATAATAATTAATTTAGTGTTAATAATAACAAAACATAAAAGTACATAATTTTACAATTATTTATTTCAATAACGTTAATAAGAGTGTAACAGATAACAGATGTTATTTGGAACGTAGAATTATCAGCAGGAACGTATTTTTGAAACTAGTACATTGTGTGCATGAAACAGGATTTTGGATAAATTGCCGATGTAAAACATGTCTATTTTACCATATACATTATTCTACTTTATCATAGACAAAAAAATAATTCATTAGTTGATATTGATCTGTACATTTTTTCATGTAAAAAAATGATATAAATGGTATAAATTCCAAGTCCACGCATAAATACAACGAAAATAAAAAGCAATTACAACAACGGATGCAGAATTATATCAATTTCGAGAATAGAATTGATGCTTGAAAACACCTTCACTACTGTGCAATGTGCCATGCCTGAGCGCGCGAATTTCGGACAGCGTTTGATTAGTCAACTTTAAACTCTTCTCATTTGAAAACTATTGTAGCCTCGACATTTTGGTATTAAGATTTTTGTCTCAAAATGATCTCAGGAATCTGTTTATAACGGGTGTCACGCCAAGTCTGGGACACCCTATATATACATATATATCTACATACGTTATATATTACATACGTTCCGAATCGTGATAAAAACGCGACTCGTCTCGTACCAACTGATCTCGCACACAAACAGATCTTGTTGATGCAGTTTAGCACGTGTCAAATGAATTCTTAATTTTATTTTTATCTGCGAGAGAAAGCAATCGCGAACATGTATCGTTTACTTGCGCGAGAAACATTTTTTCTCAACTTGGCGATTTTTCGCTATTTTTTAGCTATAATAAATTTCGAGATAGATACTTTGCTATTAAAAAAACGGCTGTTTGGTGCTACTTGTAGCCATTTTGGTGCTGATTATAAACTTTGTAAAGATGATATAGGGGTGTATACTCACGAGTGTTGTCGTAAGGTATTCCGTTGAGCTCGTCGAAGCAGGGGATAGTAGCCAAGGTACCGGAAAGCGTTCGAGGCCAGCACAGTATGGTGTCCCAACTCACTTCGCATTCCTGCTGCTCCTGTTTTTGGTTTTCGCGCTCTTGATTCTGGTTGTCGCGTTCGAGACACTTGAATTGCTCGGCGCTGAACGATTCGTTCATTTCGTTAATGTAATTCAAAACATTCGACACGTAATTGCCGCCGACCAGCGGCTTTGTGCCGTTTGCAGGGAACCAGACCATATTCGATTCACTGCGTCGCCGTCGACACCTCGTCGACACCTCGTAGCGTTATTCTTTCCACTAGCAACGAGATGTCTTGATTCGAGAAAGCAAATGTATCTAGGAAATAGAAAGAAAGATTTTCTCTAAGATTTTATAATATCTCAAAATGTGTTTTCATCGTTACAACTTTGGCTCAAAGATAAAATTTTATCAGAAAAAATGTAAATAAATACATTTCTAATTGTAAGTACATATACCTATTCATATCATATACATATATCGTATATTGTACTTATTTATAAGCATTCATTTATCAAAGGTAAAATCTTTTTAATGTCAAACAATCATTAGAGTGACAATGACGGACCAATAAAAAGCAAAGACACAATCAACAACACGAAACTATAATAATTGTTGTTTCAAAGATCAATATAAAACTTAATATTTCACTAAATATTAATGATAGCAGGCTCTCAGATATAAAATCAAGGATAATTTAAAAAATAAGCCAATATGAGCCACGCCGGTGTTGGGGCGAAATAAATTATTTATTAAATGTACAATTAGCGAATATACAGATTCAACGTAAACGTTTCGACTCTAATTTGAGTCGAAATTCTCTTCAGTACAAAATATAATAAAGAATGGATGAATAAAATTCGTGTTACTTCTATCATGTAAATTAATTGGTAAGTGGAACAAGAAGTAAAAAAAGGAAAAAATAATTAATTAAGTAAATTAACGAAATTATAAAGAATTTTGAAACTTGAATTTGAAAAAAATTTTTTTTGAAAAGAAAAGAGTAAATTAATGTATGTAATTTTGACAACTAAAGGTTGATAGAAAGAAAATTCTTTTTAAAAACTGTTCAAACTAGTGCCTGAAGTGGAAAGAACGCAAATGTCGTGTCACGACTGAGGATGAAAATGAATGTGAAAATGAATTTAATATGAACTTGATAAATTTAATATTTCACCGTACACATTTCCAGACTACTTTCTGAATACCAAGAAACGTGAAATCTTTGTACTAAATACACACACACTTCGCTATAGTATTTATTTTCCTATACACCGTTTATTTACATTTACATTATTTCTAGACCAAGATAATAGTCGTTATTCAAAATATGACAAACTGCCAAAGTATTTTTCGTTACAAAACATACTATATGTCGTGCACGTTTCTTTATCTTTTTCTCTTTTGCATAATATCTGAAAAAATATGCCAAGTATCCCTCCCAGAGACTTTGACGTGTCTTTGATATTCATTGACATATAGAATGGACTGAGCGTCCTTATAAAAAAGACGCTGAGATGCCGTTCCAAATTGTCGCGGGTCTTCCGGATCCATCATACACGAGCTCGTTGAACTTGTCGCACAAAGAAACATGTAATACAGGGCCGTGAGGCCGATTATTGGTAGGAGATCGGGATAATTACGAGAGTAGTGGAGCGGCCGTGGATTAGCATGCTAGGTGCTAGGCGTGGAAAGCGAGGGATCTCGAGTTCGAGACGTAGTCGGCTCCGTAATTTTTTCCGTCCCCTACACGCGTCTCAAATGTCATTCGAAATTGTCGTGTAACGTTGGTAAGTCTAATAAGAAGACTCGAAAGATCTTTTCGTTACCAAGTTCACCCAGAGTTTAATATTGTTGAAACTGTTCCCCAGATGTAATAGACGATGGAAAGATTTTTCCCCGACTGGCTGGATTACACAGAATAAACCATGTACGTAAACTCCCCTCCCCCTCCCCAACCTCTCTCTCTCTCTCTCTCTCTCTCTCTCTCTCCCCCTCCCTCGTAATGGACTACAAATACAAGTCAATATAAATTGTTATTCTCTTGAATAATTTGATACAAAAGATCTGTGAATATGCAAGATATTAAATCTCTGTCAGTATATAAATATATGACTTTCATTTTCCATTTTTTAAATTTTGTTGAAATTAAATTTGCCATTTTTCTTACATTCTAATTTATATGACATACTAATAAATTTGTAATAAATTAGTAATAAATTTGAAGGAGATTACGAATTCGAGAAACAACACAAATTCTCACTGGATAAACTCATTAGTGAACAATAATCGCCCTCATTAAGCAAAACAAGTGCGCCTAGTTCTAAATTAAGATACGTTTTGCTTAATTAGGAGGATACTCTTAATTAGAAGATTATATGTCTTATCAACGTTTCGATGTCACGTTCTCTTAATTTATCGTCGGCTTCGAATTTTGCGGATCCACATTGATTTACTGACAGAGGCCTGCGCGCGCCTAATCACCAGCGCCTTCATCCGCCGCTTAATCTTTGAAAGATAAACCGAGAGCAAACGTGTTTTCTTTTTTCTGACATGTAATTATGCTCTTCGCATTCACTGTGGAGAGTAAAACTCTTCCGCTTTTGATAAAGCTCAAGGAATGCTTGAAAGCGAAGGCTATAACGATATGAAATTCCTGGGAAAAATTTTCCAAGATTTTCCGAAATATCTGAAAATTTTGAAAATCATTGTAAATAACGAGAGACACTAGTGGTCATATATTTTCTCTTTTCACCTCACTCGCCTAAAGATCATTCACTCGTATTAGATGGAATATCGCGACTTGATTCCTCCGCAATTTCTCAATTCGCGTATGCTTTGAAGTACAAGATCCGTACTCGGATCGACTGTCAAACGGTTGGGATCATCCATCACGAAGCTCTTGGTCCACGAAGATGCCACTTCGAAGCTATTAGACGAAGCTCTTGGATACTCGAAATCAATAATATCGATCGTCAATGATAATAGTCATTCCTATAGACGCAAGTCACCGTGTTGGAAGCTGCGGCAACTCGCATTCTCCCATTAATCGGAAAGTACCTCTCAAAGTACTCGAAGATAGTGATCCTGATGGCATAGGGCAAAGGTAGCACCTACAATTAACAGGCGACCAAATATTCCGAGCTGGTTATCAAACTCTCACACGATTGTCACTCAACACTCTTTTCTCTCATGCGTCTTACGAATCGCCCTGTTATAAACGTCATAAACGTTAATATATAAAAACGCAATAATATTATTATGATTTATATAATATAACTTCAAAAATACTTGGCTAAAATTTATTTAATTTTTCACGTGTGACGACATTGTTACGCTGCATCAATGATTTTCATGCGCCAATCCACGACATGTATAAAGTAAGCGCGTTGTTTTTACGTATAGATTAACCGATGGAACCGAGCGAATTAATGCCGTCAAAAAAGATTGCAAGCATTCGAATTTTAATTTACAAAACTGAACGAGGTCTCGAGAGAATTTCGTTTACTGAACGAATCAATGTCCAAGTTTCACTCTTTGCAATTTTACTTTGACTCTTTCTTTCATCATTTTTGTTTTTCGATCTTTTTTGTCATATACATATATGGAGCTATACGAAATATGAATATATCATTAAAATATATCATGAATGCAACACACACACACACACACACACACACACACACACACACACACACACACACACGCGCGCGCGCGCGCGCGCGCATTCACTCAACTGTGCCGTAAATGTCTTTTTTTATGTCTTTTTGAACCTGATCTTCTTTTTATTTAATATTTTTATTTTTCTTTCGTTTTTTCGAAAAATGTTAAAAAATATATATTATTAAATAAAAACGAAAAAAATAAAAAGAAGAGTAAAACGATAATACAGCGATATAAAACTTGTTAAATCAGTAAATTTTGCTACACAATTTCAAATTTTTTGTAAATTTTGTATATTAATTTTTGCTTTTGTTAGTCTATTTGCTTCTTTCTTTCTTTACTTTAACACAGTCTTCATCTCTTTAAAGCGTCGCTTAGAGAAACGATCCGATTTAAAGGAATAAAAAGAAACAATTCTTGTTTTAAAACCAAATTTTTGAATGTAGATCAATTTATCTACGTTTTAATATATTTGTACTTAATTTGTATTCGAAGAAACTTTACATTTCCTCATCGAAGGATGTCACCGTCAATCTCACTGTTTTATCTTTAATAAGGATGCGTACTCTTTTCTGATCTTCGAAACGACGTACTCAGTCTCTCGGCCTCCGTCATCTTCGCGAGAGAAGACGCGTTATGTGGTACTCTGGGAATGAGTTCCGGATCGCTAATTTAAAAGCGATTACTACGCGGTGTACTCTACGAAGGATTTATCGGCGATTTAACCATTTCGACCCTGCCTTCGAGGGCTTATAAACGTACAGAAGCGAATTCTCTCATTATCCGAGGGGATGAGGAGGGGAGAAAGAGATTATAGCGTAAAAGGGAGAATACTCAAGAGTGAATCTTGACCATTCGGATTCGCAAAGATAATTGCTTCCGATATCGTTATATTACCGTTTGTCAGCGGATAATCACTAAAATGTTAATCCTTCATGCGTGATATTTCAAAGCGACAACTGTCCAACGTAGTTGTATCACGATATAAACGCAATATAACGCAATGTTGCGCTACTATGGCACAAAATCTTATGTGAATTGTACTTTATGCTATAGAGTTCTCACAGATGATTTTCTGCGAGGACAAGTGTTACATTATATTTTACTACACATGCACAATACGTTATATATTTTATATTATGTACATAAACATTCTTTCCTGAAAGCAAATGCCCCTAATACCATATCGTCGCGTCTATCGGCTAACGGGATGACACGCGACTATCAGCCAGCGACACGTGTTCCAGAACGAGCAGCTACTACCGATCACCGTTGTTGCTTGGCGCGACGACACCGACGCGCGACGCGACGTCGAGAAGTCGACTTTACGGCGGCTGTGTCCGCATAGTATTATCAGACAGTATATCAGTTGGTACAATTATAATTTTTACAAAATTACTCTACAATAATCTTACGTTGTTCACTTATTCTTTTAAATTTGCATTTCTAAACAGTTCTTTTCATTTTTGATCGCTTAAAACTCGAAGCTTTTGTATAATTCTGGACAGTTTTTGAAGAAAGAAGTTGACTCAAACTTTGCCAAAGAATCCATAGCGCAAAGTAAATACGTTTAGCGAGGAGTACTCCGTATATATATATGTTCGTCTAATTTATTTCAATACCATTTATACCAATACTATAAATAATAAATCTGACACAATTATGTCAACTAGATGTACAATTTCTTAGATATATTGTACAATTTCTTAGATATATACAAATGGTGTTGAAATAAATTAGATATTGCATATAAGACAAATATAAATGTAAAACGACGTGAGAATCTTGTAGAAGAAGATCGAATTTCGCCATCTAACTTGTTTTTAGTATCCTTTGCAAAGTGCCAATACAAAATATAATTGTACCAATTTCAGGAAAGAGTGCTGCGTTCGCGGTCTCGCGCTCTGATATGGATTTTCTAGACCGGTGCCTAGAGCCGATGATGACGACTGAGCTGCTACTACAGACAGGAGCGAGTACAGGACAAGGAACGGATGAGCATGCGCCACTGTTCGCGACTCCTCTCCACCGCTCCTTCGCGCGGAGCATTGTATTCGCGGCGTGATCATCAACGAGGTTGTCGGAATCGTCACCCTTGTTACCTCACCGAGAAACAGCAGATAAAAAAGATCTCTATTTAAATTACATTGCTTTATCGCATCATAATTTTTGTTCGTATGCCATTTATGACTCGAGAAATATGTAAAATATCGTATCTAATGAAATTTTACAGAAAGACAATATAGACTCATTTTTCCACAAGTGATATCATATTGCGTTTTGCATCGCGCGGGATATCGAAAGCATCTGTTACTGCAGGTGTGTGTTTATGTGTGCGCGCGCGCGCGCGCGCGCGTGTGTGTGTGTGTGTGTGTGTGTGTGTGTGTGTGTAGATGTGGATTTATGGGTATGTGTGAATATTAGTACGATACTCTTCTACCCCCATCTTTGAAACATGGAAGGAAATTTTTCAAGACTATGGTATACATCGACCGATATATGTTAAACCCTTTATATTTTTTTGTTTCTTTTTAAAAGTAAAATTCATATTATTTTCACGACTTCTACCACATTTTCCTCTAAATGACAACATTTTAATTAAAATGTATTAAATTCTTTCATTTATCTGTATATTGAAATATCCAATTTCAGAACATCGATAAAAGTGAGAAATATCTCTCGTATGACCAATGTATACGAAGATTTAATGAATATTTCGTAATAAAACAAAATAAAACAAATTACTCGGTGTGCGAATAAATAACAAAATAAAAACCATTCAGGACAAAAAATATTCATTTTCACAGTTGAAATTTGTTTGAAACATTTGGTTTGGAAAAATGCTAAAAATTATTTCTGCATTAATGTACAATATTGTACGTTAATGTATGATGTTATAACGATCAAACTAGGATAGTTAAAGATTGATTTGCACTACATTTTCACAGATACATCTTTTCGAATATAAATTCCATCTGCTGGTTATCGAATATAATATTATCATCGACAATATTAGTCATTAGGATGACATTTAATATAATATAGGTATGTTTAGCGTGTATTTAAAATCGCGAAAGTTCGAGTCGACATACCAGGTATGTGCATTTGTTCATCTGTTATTTACTTTCGTTATTAGTCGCTTGCACGAAAATTTCGTCGAATAGAACTGTCAACCCTTTGTCGGATTTGCGTACAACTGTCGATATCTGTCTGTCGACTTGATCGAGCCCGCGGCATATTAGTCTGAAATATTCATCTCCCACGAAATGCCACGCGTATACATGAATGTGAATGAAATAATGTCTTGACTTACGCACAATTTCAAAAACTGCACTTGTAATGAAACTGCTATGTGTACTATATAAGAATATAATAACAGAATACTATAATAATATAGAAAATGTATATGTGTGTGCGACAATATTGCAACTATTATGGCGTCAGAAAAGAGAAATCAATAAAGCACGATTACTATGTATCATAATGTTATTGTGCTAATTAAAGTAAAAATTATATCAATTTAAAAACTAGGTATTAGTACCTATTGCACAAAGTAAGAAACAGAATATCGGTTCCTATACATGAATGTGAAAAAATTTAAATCATCGAGATTTTGAAATGGAAAATTAAACAATTTACATTATTCCCTCTTTTTTGTTATGTACTTTTGATAAAGCTCATTTTTGGATTTTTTACTTTTGTTAAAAAACATTAGCACAAGTTTGATAAAGTTTTAAATATTTTAGGAAACTAAATGATTACTTAATAATCTTACTTAGGTATATAATCAGATATATCAGTGACTATTGGCTAATGATCAATTATTCACCGATGCAAGGCAACCAGTACACTCTTTATAAAAGAACGATTATATGCAAGAGAGAGTTCTCTCGAGCTTTCGCCTTAGAAACGATCCTAGCATATAAAGAATGAAAGAAGCGAATGAGAAAGCGGCAGATTCATGAGAATGGAAAATGCTGATAAAAAAGATTGATTGATCCATCTTTTAGACATTGCATTAAAATATAATTCTTTCCTTTAATTGTGAGAAATTGAAGATAGAGATCACCTAGCGACTTGAAAGCGTTTTCTTCTTTCAACCCTCACTGCATGTCTAACAATAAGCAATCGATTTTAGATTATCATTTTTAATATTAACGATTCATTTCCTTTTTAGCTCCTCAGCGTGCTCACACATCGATTCTCTAGGAAATAAGTAAAGCCTTGTATGAAAAAAAGTTTCATTCTATTTTTTTCGAGTTATTTTTGTACAAGCGTGTATCTCCTTCTCAATTATATTTCGGATTGGAAAACGGTATAAAGAAACGTAACAGAACTTGTTTTCACTTCGCATTCCGTTCTATACTTACCTGAAATTAATTTTTAATTAATAAGTGGTTTAACTGGTATCCTTTAGTACAAAAACATTCTTCATTTAAATAACCTCTTTTTACTTTTTCGCAAACATGCTTCACATTTGACTTCAACTATGAACACACTTGACAGCCTAAGCAATGTTCAGCAACAATATGACCTCGCGATACACCTGCTGAATCAATAATCAAGTACCAGTTACCATTATTAACGAGAAAGCTTCATTACCTTGAAAACTATTCAGATTAAGAGGCATATGATTTACTATTCCATACAAAATAATTACAGATAGCAAAAATAATTTCCTAATTATAACTTCCTAATTATAAATTATATTCACGCATTATTTGAAATAATTAAGTTCTTATTGAATATTCTCTTATAAAAGAATACAATATCTCGATAATTTTATATGTTCGGTAAATCAAACTTAATCAGAGAGATATATAAACGGCATATTTATCTATGTTGTATCATTAATATACCATTAAATGAAATGTAAAATGTTAAGAACACGTTTTTATACGTCAAGTACCGTAAATTTTAATAAAACGTAAACATATAATATTGCCATGATTAATTTTAACGGTGGTAAGCAAAACTTTTAATACAAATATAATAAATCATAAAAAAGGTCTTACAAAGGTAAGAAAAGTACGCCAAGTACATAAAACGCATCCAAATGTGTATGTAACGTAACGTATGTAAATAAAAGATTAACTGTTCAAAAATGGATATAAAATCTATTTAATTTGCCAAGAACTATTCACAAATTTAATTCTTAACAACACTTTAGAAAATATTACAGTATATATAACGCATTTAAAATCAAAGGAAAACATAAAACAAAAACTTGGCATGCCCAGGTTAAAACATAATATCCTATATATTTATTGTTACTATGTGAATTATGTGCATTAATAAAAATATATATATAAAAGTTATTAACAGATAAGAATGTAATGTCCCATTAATGCTCAATAATTATTAATTTTAACTCAAAATTTACGAATTATTATCGGAACATGTGAAAAAAGTAAGAAGTATTTGTAGAAATGTGACCCAAGTTAAAACACAATATCCTACGTTCAATACGTGAATCAGTGGCGGATCCTGGGGAGGGGGGTTTGGGGTTAACCCCCCTTCTAAATTAAAAAAAATCAATTTTGCTACATCTGTTTAAAAAATTTAGATAACGAAGTGCAGTTAGTCGCCTCTTATCCCTATTATTAATCATATAGGCTGCGTTCCATAAAGCATATATGCGCGCAATAACTTTGCCGAACCCCCCCCCCCCTATTATCGACGTCAGGATCCGCCACTGACGTGAATTATGCCCGGGCTCGCCAAGTTTTTATTCTATGCTTTACTTTGATTTTAAATGCGTTATATACTGTAATATTTTCCAAAGTGTTGTTAAGAATTAAATTTGTCAATAGTACTTGGCAAATTAAATAGATTTCATATCCATTTTTAAACAGTTACTTTTTTATTCAACGCTACATACACCTTTGGATGCGTTTTATGTATGTACATACTTGGCGTATTTCTTTTCCTTTGTAATTTCTTTTTCTTTTTTATAAGATTTCACTTCTTTTTGTATAAATTATTAAAAAATAGAAAAATTTTCAAATTTTGTAAAAAAATTTAAAACTACAAAGAATGCAAACATATAGTAGCACTAATGGCCATTTCTACCAATGCAGATTAACTTTAAT
>NJRP01000322.1:45832-56375 GCA_003063835.1 Aphaenogaster floridana
TATATATATAGTATATATATATACTATATATATATAGTATATATATATATACTATATATATATATAGTATATATATATACTATATATATATATATAGTATATATATATATATAGTAAAGGATAGAGTTATTTTTTCAATCCGAATAAATTGTTATTTTTATTGAAGAAAGGAGAATTGGTTTATTTGAAAACTGCAGCCTTCCTTCAAAACAAATTAAGAGAATATCTTGCAGAAGCTTGTACGATTCGCGATTTAAGTTTGCAATTATTATAATTGTCTCGGCTGTAAGAAAGTTCTTAAATAAAATAATTTCACGATAAATAAAGCACAAACATGCAACTACACTGTTAATTCCTTTGGATCAATTTTAACTATTCTATAGGTCGCCACTGCTTTTACCCAATATGTCGTCACTTTAACTAAAACATTGGTTAACATTTAACCATGTGTGTGTCAAAATGACCACATTTGTCGTTAATTTAACTAAAACAAGGTGTCGAAATTAACAACATTTGAGTAAGAGTAGTGGCGACCTATAGAATAGTTAAAAATGATCCAAAGGAATTAACAGTGTAGATGTAGAGATGTAGGAATAGCTACATATTCTTCAATTGAAACACAATTTTCAGCGAACTAAATACATACATACGCGGCGATCCTTTTTCTGCAGCGTAATAGCGTCGACTGGTTTAACGATATTTTTCAATATATCCTGCCTTTTAAATGTTTTGTCATGCGTTAATAATTTAATCGCAAACTGACCTAATCGTAAGTAAGCGCCAATAGCGTGGTTCTAATATAATTACCAGTACTCGATAATCGAGCTATTCAAGTTCGAAACTTTGAAAATGCTTCTGTGTTTGCGAAAATAACTTCTTCCATTCAGTATTGCGGAGGCGGCTTTGTCGGTATAAAGTTTCATATTGCAATGTACAGTTTGCAGAATTTCTAGTTATGAAATTCTCTCGTGAACTTCTGAGAATGTCAATAAAATTTAATTTCGTGAATATCCGATTTACAGATATATGCAAACTGATGACGAACAATACAAAGGTAAGAGTAACCTTAAGTAACTTGTGTGCATCAAATCTGATCAATAAGTCAATTATTGGTTTTTTTTTAATTGATTGTTGTTCTCCATGCCCGTTTGCAACTCTCGAATGCTCGAAGACTATCGATACATATGTGATTTCCGAGACGACAGTTATTCTGATGGTGATGAAATAGAACGCATATATTATATTTAACATTATCTTGCACCATCTCGAAACGTATAAGAAATATAAACATAACAAAACAGTCATTATATTACCAATTATTAATATCAAATATTAATACCAAAATTTTAACGGATTACTTATAGAACATCATCGACTCTTGTGTTAAGTGAGAGAGAGAGAGAGAGAGAGAAAATCCGATTAAATATAATATACAATCAAAATAAATTATCAAGAGATAGGATATTATTTGCCAGTAAATATCAAACCACAGAAGAGATTTTTGTTTCGACTCAACTGGCTAGTTCTTAATTTAAATTAATATATCGCGAATCGCGACGTTTTTTTTCGACCATGGGTTTTGGTCCATTAACGAGTAGGATATTAACCCCAAGCGAAAAAAATTTTTTCGTGCCAAAAATGTGTTGAAAAAAAAGGTTTTCAAAGCTGCATAAATACTTCAGTATAAAGGTTATTTAAGTCGCTGAATCCGAATCTGAAGTGACTCTGGGTTCGGCAAAGAGCAAAATTTAGAAGTAATTGAAAAAAAAATACATTCTTTATGTAAATCAACTATTTGTTCGAATTCTGGTCCGCCACATTGGATTTGCCATTTTCAATTTGAAAAATCTGATATTAGATTCGGATTCGGCAACCTCAAAAACCATAACATATCTATTTTTAAATAAAAAATAATTAGTTGTAAATGATATCCATTTTTATTGAAGTCCTAATATTTTTTCGAATTCTGTTCCGTTATATTGGATTCGCCATTTTGAAATTTGAAAATCTAATATTAGATTCGAATTTCGCGACCCCAAAAACGATAGGATACTCATTTTTATTAAAATTCAAAATTATTTTGAATTTTAATCCGCCATATTGGATCCGCCATTTTGAATTTCAAAATTCTGATTTCAGATTCGGATTTTGCAACCTCAAAAACTTTAAAATATCCAAGGACAACCAAATCGTAATAGTATAAGCATGTTTTTTCAAGATGCCCTTATAGGTGTCATAAAGCAAAAGTGGCACGAATTTTTTTGCCCCTATACGTGTCACTGACAGTGAAGGAGTTAGTAATTTGATGCTAATAAGCATCTTTAAGATAATAATAAGATCCCTCCTTTACTTTGATTGTTTATTAATCTACTGGCGAAGAGAGAAGACGTTATCATTTGGTTAAATATAATATAGTTGCAAACTATAAAATTTTATCGTTAGACTCTCGATATGTCAGTAAATGAGATTTAAAATCTTCGGTCCGTATGCAAATGGATCGAAGCCAAGTCTTGCATTCGAAACCCTTCTAACGAGGACCCCCCACGATCACATTCTTCAAACACTTTCTTCCCAACCAGCCGTACCTCTTCAAGTATGCGCAATTACGTCGCGGCCAAGATTACACGCTGTTTAACGATGCAACATAGTATAAACGCTGACGGAATTACTGGTGGACTATCTGTAATGTGGCACTCTGTTACTTTCCCTCTATCGGTTTTCGTTTAAATCAAATTTTCTAATGATACCTACACACAAACAAATATTAACTAGAATCCTATATAATAGAGAAGCTACATTGAAGGAAATGGTCTGATTGGCTAACTAAATCACGTGATTCAACGCCAATCATACTTGTTTAATCACAGTAAGAAAAAAAATGGCGCTGAATCACATAATTTACTTTAACCAATCAGACCATTTCCTTCAATGTTTTTCTACTATCCATACAAAGAAAAAAAATGGCAGCTTTTCGATATATCGCACCTATCGATTACCAATGTCGCTTCTCTATTATATAGGACTCTAGTATTAACATGCATGTCCTTTTTTGTTCCTATGTTATGATTTATAAGAAATGTTTGTATTTTTATTCTAAAATATATTGAAGAGAAGATAGACAATAATCGTGCAAAAATGATTGCTAATATGAGCAGGATATTTTACATTATAGAAACGTTTGGTCTCTCGAAATGAAGGATATGAAGAACGAAAAGGTTAAGGGAATGCAAAGGACCTAAGAGGGATGTATTCGTGGAATTCAAACATAAGGCGCATCTCTTTGGTCGGACAACGAGAGCTAATTAGTATCGCAACTTGCAATGTTGATAAAAGTGGCAAAAAAGCATCGGCATGCCTACGCAAGAAATAGTACCTCGGGCGCTTCTATATCAGATTATGGCTAGGGAACTGGCATAGGCCGCCTTTTACGCAGCCAGCCTGCAGATAACGGCAATCCGATAACATTGTAATTGGTTTATCGGTTATTAATAATGGCACGACCGTTCGCGGTCTATCGTCAGGATACAGCATGCATCGACCTGGGACGCAGTATATGCCCCCCGACATATGATAATCGAAATATCGCTTTCCCATGCAATTTGGATTTTTATAACATGTAAAAGATTTTTTACCACGTGAATCCATTAGTTTCTGTTGATGGAACGTTCAATAATCGGTCAAAATGTTACGCGTGAAGGGAATGCTAGCGATTCACAATAAGGATAAAAATATATTTATAATAAATATATGAGAGAGATGTTCCACGTGTCAACCGGAACAGTTTAGTTAGCTAAAAAATTCCTCTTGGCCGGAAAAATTACTTTAATATATCTATTTTATAATGCTATGTGGTATTTTAGAGGAATCCAATATGGCGGCCTCAAAATGGCTGTTTTATTTTTAAAAAACACATAAACTAATTTATTAATCTGTTCTGAACAAAAGATTATATGACCTTCTTTTACACTCTTAAAATTTGTATTAATGTACCTGCTTTAAGAAACCACTAAAAGTTTAAAAAAAACATGGCGACTCCAATATGGCGGCTCCAAAACCCAAAAATAGCAAAAACAGCGTTTTCTTTAGATTTTGTCATTGTTTTCTGAAGTTAATGGAGTAATTGTTCAATGTTGATTAATTTTTTTATTTTAGAAATTTTTAAATTTTAGATAAAACAGATTAATAAATTAGTTTGCGTTTTTGAAAATAAAACAGCCATTTTGAGGCCGCTATATTGGATTCTTCTTTAAAAAAATACCACATAGCATTATAATATAGATATATTAAAATAATTTTTCCGGTCAAGAGGAATTTTTTAGCTAGTCCTCAATTTTGATCGTAAAGCTGTTCCGGTTGACACGGAACATCCTATATATATATATATATATATTCAATTAAATTAACTTTAGATGTAAAATATAGAAATATATATGCGAAACTATAATTAATAAACGTAAATAACGTTAGCGAAAAAGTGTTAATCATTCTATTGAATCAGACGCATACAAGTTTATGAAATGGAGTCCTTGGAGGGTATTGGAGAGGGTATTGATGAGAACTACAAACTTTCTCTAAGATGTTAAATTTAAATGGAGTGTTTCTCTAGATCTGTATCAAACATTGAGATTAACAGATAATTTTGGACACGCTCGAAATTCTTTTTACAATCCGAGATTATACGAACTGCAACACGCTACTAATTCATTAATCATAAATATTCAAGAGTCAATTAGCATCCTTGGCGAAAGAGTCGCATACTCACCCCGGATCAATTAATTATCGATTTCCATTACGCTTGCGTAATGACCTATTAACGTGCACTTGAGAACGTCTCGCTCGAACTTTTGGCTCGAGTCGAGTGTCGCGATTCGCGAGTCTGCCGCTCGCGTGTAAAATTTATGGAATAAATTTCTCATAAATCTGTCTCATATCACGTCGTTCCAACTATCGAACAACTACGTGTACGCAAAGTTGCTTTTATTTGGATTTATGCGGATTATTCATCGCAAAATATATACGTTGACAAAAGTTCCACATGTGAAAATGTGTGATATAATTATACATGATGCATTGTTGCAATATATTGTATCGCAATAAATAACAAAATATCATCCAGTTGCTGCTGCTGCAGTATCTACTACTTTGATTTATGATACATCTGCGGCAAAATATTACATTAATTAGGATATGAATATATAAATAATGATTATCAATATAGCTACACGTCATTATATGCAACTTTAATATAATTTCGGTATAATTGTGTGTATATTATAGCACATTATAATTTATCCCGGCAATGATAGCTGTCCTAGACCACGCGTTGGACACGTTATACATGGCGCATAACATTAACCCATTTACCATAAATGCACTTACGTTGTAAAATACTTTTGCATGGAAGTAATCGCTGGGGAAAATGTTTAACATTTGACCCCTCACGCGTATTGGTCGGCTGACGCGAATTCCGCCACTCGTTTAACGAACGATGTCTACGGCGCGGGTATCAGCGATTAATGTATTATTTTTCAATCGAAAACCACGGAAGGCAAGGGGAGTTAAGCACGCGAACATGGATATTATAGACTTTCGCAATATCCGGATCACACGATTATCGCGAAGAATTCCGATACATCCTCGGCTGCTGCACCACCTTTCTGTTGTATCCACATCGCCAGGATAGATAGCGAACTCTCGGCAGACGCGCACAATCATGATTCCTTAGAAAAACGATTTTCCATTAATTTTGTAAACTATCTGATTTTAACGATCGCGCTAAGAAAAAAAAACTACGTGAAAAATTCTCGATTATTGAATCTTTGCAAGCGTTATTAAAGAGCATGCAATCTGTGATTTTTCGCGAATAATAACTACCAATGTAAATACCAGGGTTGGGTAAGTTAATATATTTTTTTAACTAAATTAAGTTGAAATTACTAGCTTATAAAATTAATTTAGTCACGTTAAAACAATTACATAAACAAAAAACTAACTCAGTTAAAAGTTACGTTAAGATTAAATTAACTTAAGTTAAATTAAGAGTTAATTTGGAAAAACATTATTTATATTAAACTAGAATGTCGTAATTTTTTAAAGTTAGATCATTCAAAACAATTATAATATGGATTACCAAATAAATTTAATATTTTATTTGTAAATTAAATTTATATAAAATAACAAAAAAATATTGTTTTTATGTGGGAATATATTTTTTCTTTTACAATTTTTTCCTTTCATATAGATAAATTTTTAACTTAAGAAAAAAGTTAATAAATTAAAGTTAATATATTTTAAAAATAACTAGTTAAAGTTAAAGTTAAAAATTACTTTATTTGAAATTAACTAAGTTAAGTTAAAAATTATACATTAACTTTTTAACTTTATTATTTAACTTTTAACTTTTTAACTAGTTACTACTCAACCCTGGTAAATACATATTACACGTTCGAACTAACAAAATAAATTGTTTATGTGCATGGCATTAAATAAGCTGTAAAAAACACATCAAATCTTCATAATCTTGTAGTTTACACTTGGTTTCCGCTGTGCAAAAGCAAAAACCGCTCTTTTTTATCGTATCCCATCTTACGCACGTGCGTCATGTAATAAGTGCAATTTGCACGTATGGGTCGCGGACTATATAATTTTCACGAATACGCGTGAGAAATCGATCGCTTTTTGAAGCGAACTGTCGGCACCTTGCAATCGAGCGTGATTACTGTGGACATTGCGGTGCGCACGGATGGACCGTAATCATCCTCGCAAAGCGCTTTCCGTCGATTGCATACCAGATGTCTCACGTTCCTCACAAAGGTATCGCTAACGTAATATTCGACCACTCGACAAAACGATTGTGTTGAACTCTACTAACAATTTAGCAGGGTTGGGTAAGTTAATATTTTTTTTAACAAAATTAAGTTGAAATTAATAGCTTATAAAATTAATTTAGCAGAAACTTTAATATTCCTAAATCGCCAGTAAATAATTAACATATAATAAATTGTAAGACGACTTGACTGGCCATAGATGGTATTTTATTACTACGTATCAACCATACGGATTGTGGTGCTCTACGAGTATTAAATTTAATAATAATAATGCTAAAGCATCTATTAGATTCTCTCCCCTCCCCCCAACACCCTTCCATCACGAAAACTGTTAAAGAATTTTGTTGCGAAAAATATTACCTCAACCAGGATTTGAACCTGGACATCCCTACACTTTAAACATCCCTACACGACGCCCGTCCGGAGTGTAGGGATGTCCAGGTTCAAATCCTGGCTGAGGTAATATTTTTCGCAACAAAATTCTTCAACAGTTTTCGTGATGGGAAGGTGTTGGGGGGAGGGGGGAGAATCTAATAGATGCTTTAGCATTATTATTATTAAATTTAATACTCGTAGAGGACCACAATCCGTATGGTTGATACGTAGTAATAAAATACCATCTATGGCCAGTCAAGTCGTCTTACAATTTATTATAAATTAATTTAGTTACGTTAAAAGTTACATAAACCAAAAACTAAATTAAAAGTTAATTTTGAAAAACATTATTTATATTAAATTAGAATGTCGTAATTTTTTAAAATTAGATCATTCAAAACAATTGTAATATGATTTATCAAATAAATTTAATATTTTATTTGTAAATTAAGTTTATATGAATAACAAAGAAATATTGTTTTTATGGGAATATTTTCCTTTTATAATTTTTTTCTTTCATATAGATAAATTTTTAACTTAAAAAAAAGTTAAGTTAAAATTGATATCTTTTAAAAATAACTAGTTAAAGTTAAAAATTACCTCATTTGAAATTAACTAAGTTAAGTTAAAAGTTATTAACTTTTTAACTTTATTATTTAATTTTCAACTTTTTAACTAGTTACTACCCAACCCTGCAATTTAGAATAGGTACTCATATAAATATGGCCGTAGGAATACGAAATTAAAGTTGGAATAAATGTGTTTAGGAATTTTCTGGATTGTCTATGAATCATACTAAAGATATTAATAAGTCTTCAATTATTAACAAACATTTTTTACAAGTGAAAAAGGGTAGCGGACTAATAGTATCTGTGATGCCAATTATCATATAAAAAAGATTTGGCACGGGTCATCTTGTTGTTCGCAATTTACAAGCGCCAAGAGAGATTTTCATGGATTCAGATTAAGGCCTCGGGCAGCGTTTAAGCCGTCGCAGTTAATTTAGCGCGCCGTCATGCCGCCGTGACGTAATAATATGAAAGCTCCGCCGTCGATTTCTTTTAATGCACGCTCGAGCTTCGTTAGAATTCGCCGGGAATATAAACGAGCTAGACTACTCTCCGTGGAAAAACGGGTCAGAATTTGTGTCGTGTTAATTACCGGACTAACGAGTTAAACTTTTTATAAATACTTAACAAATTATATACCTAAATATATGCGTTGCGAAACCACAAATAACAATAGCATTCATCCTTTATACTAATTGTAAAATAAATCGTGTGTTAGTACCCGTTATATAATATTAATATTTTTTCGTAATCTTATGCAAAATGATATTTTGTGCAAAAAAATATTTATATATATGTATTAAGGATGTTCAGGCGGTAGGTACAGGTACTATTTTTCTGCTAAAAGTTAAGTTGCTTATATACAATCAGTTTCAATAGTTAAATCATTTCTCGCATTTTTGCAAACATTGTATGGCATTTGATAGTGTACGTGTCACTCATAGTCTTTTTATCTGTATTTGAGCGTATATAAGCGAGTCAAGACAATAAATATAAACATAAACATAAACATTAAACATAAACATTATTAAATAAAAAAACGAGTCTCCTAATTAAGCTAAAAATTGGTATAGACAATTATGTAGTCTTAGTCGTTCTGCTTGCAAAATTTCATATTTTTTTCATCGTTTTTCACTGAGATATATAATAATTTTTCCCTCAATTTTCATAAGACTACATGTAATTTTATTATTTAATTTTTTCAGTAACAAGCTTCCCCTAAACAGCCTCAAACTTTGACAGAATTTTTTTTATAATGAAATCTACAGAATTCAATTGGTTTCAGCGAGTTTTCATTATTGTAGTCATAATGCCTGAACATCCTTAATAGGATATAAGCAGAGTTCTGTTTTTTTTTTGTACGAAAGGTGCTGGTTTTCGAATATTGTTCCGGAATTTGCGCACGACAATCTCCGTGCGGCAATGACTTTCCAGATAACACGCATGTCTAAAAGATGTCGAAAAGATATCTAAAAGATGTCCTATACAACATGTCTTTTAGACATGCGTGTTATCTGGGTTGCGGTATAAGAGCATTAAAATCCCTTTTTTTACATGCCTCTAAAGTTCGATATCCAGTAACACGGTATACGAAAGCGATTGCGAGAGAATCGCGGTGGACGAGCCCGCCGCAAAGATTGCTATCCTATTCGTCGGCGAAAAAGAGTGTAAACCTCGGTATTAGCCGGTTATCCGATTGAGCACCTAGCTCGAGGCTGATTCTTGGGAACGTGCCAGCACTGTCTGCCGATGACCAGAGGTACAACGCTTCGTAAAACCGCAGTGAGAACTCTTGTGCACCGATCAGATAGGAAAAAATCCAAGTAATTTCGCGGCTGATGCCGTCGCGCGACAATCATTTCCAATTTATTCCAATGCCGCCGTTAATAACAATTTACGCATACACGCGCATGTGAAGTTCGTTCTAAAAATTCATAATGTAAAATTACTCTCGTATGTTTGATAATAATTAACACTAAAACTACCACCGCCGGTCAAGTGACCGTTTTTAAACTTTTGATTAAAAATTCTGCATTCAATGTTATCGCTTTTCCTCAACTGACTTCGCGATTTTTTCTTAAGGGCTTACATCTGAGTAAAATTTTCAAAACTCGTAGACAGTCACGAATTGCTGCTGAGAATGCTGCGATAGCTGCGGAGGGATAACTTTATGGTCCTGGAATCGCTGATTAACGATAAATAAAAAAATAATCTCTATCTTACACGTAATCTCTTTGCCAAACTTTAAACTTGATTATCTCAAAACATACTTTTCGAATAACAAAAAGTTAATTTAATTCGACCTGACTGGCCAGATGTATTATACAAAGAAAGGCACTACGTTTCGACCATGGGATTTGGTCCTTTTCAAGTGCGTTACAGTGGATTATATAAGTACATAAATTTATGGATCTAAGATTGAATGTAAAGAATGTGACTCTGTATATATATTGGACAGACTAAGAGACATGTTGGAACACGTATGAATGAACACCGAAGGGATATTACGAAAAATGCGAATAATCATTCTGTTATAAGCCAGCATAGAATATCGTTTGGACATGATTTTAATTGGGCTGAATCTGTTATATTGTATAAAGAGAATAGTCACAAGAAAGCGAGAGATTGCGGAAACATTTTTTATTAAACAACATGACCACACTATTAATTTACAAAGAGATACTGACAATTTGACCGCTATTTACGACAAAATAATCAAATCTATATAGTTTATAATTTATTTATTTTATATGACTTTGCAGTGAGATGACT
>NJRP01000322.1:67431-87550 GCA_003063835.1 Aphaenogaster floridana
AGAAAAAAAGGCAGAAGGTTGAAATTTGGATTGCCTTATTATTTGACCTTGGTTTTGACATTACCTATCACCCTCTCTTGGGAGATAAATGCGTTGCGGGTGTTTGGTCAATTTCACACATTTTCGAATTTTAGCTCGGAGGGGGGTTTATTTACGGACCCATGTTTATAGGAAAAAAAGTCTTATTTTGACCTCTAGAATACGCTTCTAAAGTATAGTGCATCATTTCAGATACACCCTGTATAATCAGTAATCATTTTTTCAATTTAAATTTGTAAAAATAATTATATTGGCAATTGGCTATTTCTCTTCTTGGAAAAAAAATCATCTTCTTTTAGCATTTAAATTCAATCACTATTAACACTGAAACTACCACCGCCGGTCAAGTGACCGTTTTTAAACTTTTGATTAAAAATTCTGCATTCAATGTTATCGCTTCTCCTCAATTGACTTCACGATTTTTCCTTAATATACATATAATTAATTTTTCAATATCTATCTCTCTTCTTCTTTCGTTTCTTCTGATAAACATATTACCTGCATTCAATTGAAAAATATAAAAAATTTTTATTTAAAAACCGATTACTTGACCGGTTCGGTAGAAATAAGTATATATAAATTGTCGGTAGCTTTAGTGTTAAACAGAAGGTAAATTTATAACTAATTTATCCTTTTACATTCGATTTATGCTTTACATAATTGCGTGTACAATTAGAATCAGATACTGTAATTGCTATTCGGGCCTACTATTGGTAGCAGATCCTTTTGGGAACAATAGAGGCGGCGCTTGTGTTCGAGATATCCACTTGCTTGATGCAAGCTTAATCCCTTCGTGATATGATCGCATTAGGAATCCTACAAGATCGTCTCCCTGGAGCATAATCGAGGTCAGTATCAAAATGAGATTATGTTCCGAGTGTATCGATCTCCGAATGCAATCGTGACCAATCAGGATACAGTGCGATATAGTGCCCTGCTACAACGTTTCGTCGCAAAGCGTGATTAATTGTAAACCGACAAAACGCGCAGGGACAATCGAGTAAAAGATATCTAAAGCTTGATCACCGCGTACGATGCCAGAGCATGCACGTGTTAAACGATTGATTGAAAATAAAATTCTCTCGCGTACTTCTTTTTTAAACGATCAATCGGCGATAATGGAGGTAAAATTTATATCTCTGTCGTTGCTGACTAGAGGCTGAGGTATAATCAAGTTTTGTTCTCCAATATATAATGTTCGGTTTCAGATTAGATGAGAAAATCTTATGTGGCATGTATAATATTTCTAAATTAGCTAAAACTTTAGCGAACGCGTGCGAAAATAAATAAAAATATAAGGAAAGAAAATTAATTTACAATTTGTTGCAATTTACAATATATTGTAAATTTATTTTTATATTTAATTCTCTAATTTTTTGATATAAACAAAAATCAATAGCCGATATAAAAGACTTTAAAAGAGAAACTCAGAAAATTAGAATGAATAGACAATAAGTTTGGACCATTCTTTGTAATAGTAAAGATAAACGTATGAAAAATTTAAGCAATAGATAAAAAAGCAATTCCCATCTACAATATACACCTGAATATTTTGTAGCGAGTTTTCTCTGAATCGTATTTATAACTGTATTTCATCAATGAAATATAGTATTCGCACACATATGTGAGAGACGTGGGCACACGCGGTTCGTTGCATGTGCGCGTCATTAGTCCGTGCTCTACGTACCTATTCGCGATGGTGAATTTCCGCGGGCTGGAGTTCATTCAGGCACGATAACAGTACTCTCGAGAGGTGAGAGAGAGTACTGTAGAGAGTTCGGCTCTTAGTTTAGCCGCAGGTGCAAAGTTCGCGCGCTGGTGAGAAAGTGGTCGTGACTTACGAGCCGGGTGCTGGCCCAGTCGCGGCAGTTGTAATTAATCATGCGGCGCACGGAACGCGTACCTAATCCCATAATGATCGCAACAAGCCGACCAAAAGCGCAGTTTGTTATTAAGCCAAATTAGAAAAAGAAGAACCGATTGTGGATTTCGCCACAAGGTAAATCTTTTGGTTGCGATCCCGGGGCGATTATAAAGTAGATCTATTGACATTGACGAATCATTGGGAGCGCGGCGAGATCCATCGAATCGTCTATATAGGCATTAGTAGACACACTAATTAGTAGAATTTATGCTCCTTTAACACTAAGGTCTTAGCATAAGAGATATAAACACACTGTTGGAAAATTTGTGTACTTTTGTGAAAAAATTTGCTGGTTAAAGTTTTTGTGTTAAATAATCAACACATTTATATGTAAATTAAACACATGTCTGCTTTGTTAACTAAACTTAACAAATATAAAATGTAAAATTATTAAAAATGATAAAAAATTATTAAAATAATATTTAAAATACGTTAAAGTAGCACAATTTGCACGTATTTATTAAATGTGTTAAAATTGACAGAAAAAGAGTGTTGATTTTACTCTACATATAATAGAAGTGGGGATAACTGCGTGTTACTTATTACCATTTTTATATGAAAAGAACATTTCTTATATGTTAATTTCATCATAAAAGTTATGTTAATTGTACACACAATTAACTTTAAATTACAATCAAAATTACATTTCTTTCTTTATGAAATATTAACATATCAGTATTACTATTTAACATATCCTTATTATGTTAAATTAACACAAAAATTTGAGTGGACCGTTTGGGACATGTGATTTATGTTAAATTTAATACAAATTTTCCAACTCTGCACGTTACATTAATTGTTATTTTAATATTTATTGTTATATCGACAAATTTAAATGTATCAAATGCCATTCTCAGTCCTCAATCGTCCTTATTTCTTTTCTAGACGATTAATTTCGATTGCTCCAGGAATTATAATGATATACTCGATAATTTATTACAATTCAAGATGAAGATAGCTAACCCACACGGAACAGAAAGGTACATTAGAGATCCATTAGACATTCATGGTGGAAATTGAAAACATCTAATAGACGTCCTTGTAACCTGCAGCAGATGTTCATTAGATATCATTAGATATTCCGCTATTTGTATATCTAATAAACGTCTAATAGACATGCCCGGGAAAAAAAATTGGACCAGTCGGCATTCCATGAAAAATAATAAGGCGTTACTAAAAAGTAAAAATAATGAAATTTTTTTACAGTAAACGTAATACTTCTTATAGGAACGGTTTATTCTTTTTTTACCAACATACATCTTCCCAAGTGGTCACCCATCCAACTGCCGGCCATATGCAACGTTGCTTAACCTTGATGATCGAACGGGAACATCTAGCTTGAGGATCTGCTCATGACTATATGTTAAGAAAGATATAGGCCGGTGTTCATAAGTTCTTATATTTAAGATCGTCTCAAGTACAATCTTAAGATGTCATAAACTAATCACAGAGAACCATATTAGCGTCTTAAGACATTACTTAAGACGATCTTAAAATAAGGACGGACTATGAATACCGGTCATAGTTCTTTCCATTATATAAAAATAATATAAAAATAATATAACATAATATGCAAAATATTATAAAAATATTATAAAAATATGTAATTGCATATTGTAAACTGCATAATTTTTTTAAAAGTAATTATATATTTTTTTACACCAATTAGTCTATCTTATTATTCTGTGTTTAAAAATATTAAAGAAAGATATATAAGAATAATAATATAAAAATTAATATTTCTTGAGATATTTTTCATTTTATGTCAAAATGTACAAGAATAATGTATAAAATATTTCGTAAACTATTAATCTGTTGTAATCTTATTTTAATACTTTTATATGTGCAATATATATATATATATATATATATATATATATATATATATATATATATAATCATATATAAATACATATATGTATAAATTGTGTGATGCAGACGCGCTTAAGTGTAATTCATGCTCGCGTATGTAATTATTATCGACTGTGTTATAATTTGAAAACATAGTATGCAAAATCGCGCATTTGCGGAAACGCTGTTCATCTTTAATTCGAGAAAGAGGAAGAAGAAAAGGGAGAATGAAATGAGAAAAGACTCTCTCGTTCACAGGACTAGACAAGAAAAACAATATTCTGTATGTCGCCAACACAGAAACGACCATATCCGTACCGTGTTTTTCCCTGTGACAATCCTACTTTACGTGATGAAACTCTCTCTCTCTTCATTTTCATCTATTTATCCTTACTTCTTGTACTCTTTGAAACGTTAGGTCTGCTTCCATTAAAAGAAAAAATCATGCAATTCGACGAGGATTGCAGTACTACTTAAAGATTTGACGTGTGAATGATTTCGCTCAAATAACACAAAAATTCATAGCGGATATAAACTAATATAAATATACAATGCCACCGTATGCTCCAATATTTATCATTATTAAATTTGAACTGTCACAATACAAATTATATCGACAGATGTATAACTAAATCTTGAAATTTACAATTTAATTGTACTTTTGTTAATATTGAATTACATTTTTCTAATAAAAAAATTCATACTTACAACAGAGTTATACGTATAACATATTCTATAATTCAGAATTTCATAATAATTTTGATCACGACGCTATATGCATCTTTGTAAATGCGTTAACCCTTTGAAGCATGGTGAGATCCCACAATCCCACCTTTATTTCTTCATTTTTAATTATTTAAACTATGTTTTTGATCTTTTCATCCTGATTTTTTGTACTTTTAAGATTTATATAAGATGTTAACAAACATATTAAAAATGTGAAGAATCAAATGTTGTTAGCTGTAACAATGCTATAAACAAACAAATTATGAAAAATTGCATATTTTTTAGAAAAAATGTATTTTACAGTGATCTATAAATAATATCGTCATAAAACTTGCATACTTCAGGTTTTTGGGGTCGCTAATTACGAATCTGAGGTCGAAATTCAAAAATTCAAAATAGCGGATCTAAAATGGCGGGCCTGAATTGCGAAAATTTAACCGATTTGCGTGAAATTGGATCCGCCATTTTGTATTTCGATCTCAGATTCGTAATTAGCAACCCAAAAAACTTATAAGTACATAGGTTGCCTGTAAATTAACAATAAAGAAAAATGTATACTTCAAAGGATTAAATTTTATACATATATTGCGTGTATATATATATATATATATATAACAAACATATTTCATATATTAAAATAAAATAATTATTTTGGAAATCACAAAACATTTTTTAGTAAGAAATTTAAAGATGGTATTGAAGAATATCATTTAACTTAGAAATTAAACTTGATACTATTGCATTATATTTGAATATAATATGTATCACAATGATAATTGTCGTATCCTTGACGCTCTACTTCGATGCAGCTGTACCAAGCTTACTCCCTCTTCTATCGAATATAAAGTTTTCATTTCGCGATGTCTAAATACAGTTTCAAGGAATAAGATGGGAACCCTTGAATAGTGTCGTTAGCGAGAAAAGTTCGTCGCTCTCGGCTCCGACGAGACTTGTACGTGTCTCGCAGACGCTCGATATCAAGGTGTGTCTCCTTACCGTCTTCGCATTCTCTTTCTCTTTTTCGTTTTCTCTCTGTCCCTTTCTTTTGTACGAAAACATACACGCGCTTGTAGACCGCTTATACCGGTCTCTGTCTCGTCGAATTTTTTTTTCTTCTTCCGTCTAGAGCGAGCCTTCGGGATCTATTATAGCTCCCAGCGTGGTCTCGTCCTTCTTCACCCTCCTCGTCTATCATTTCGCTAGAAATTCATTACTCGAAGTTGGCTCACGCCTTTCCACGGCCCTTCGGCACTTCTCTCGGTGCGGTGGTTACGATTGCGCGCAATCCTTCTCTTGGAAGCCCTTTCGAGCTTTTCAGGCCGTTCGACGCCCGAGGTTACGGCGAGTGTAAATTTTCAATGCTGGATGACACGACCGATTTTTCGCAAGAATCTATTCCTTTAACCCTTTTAAGAGCATAGTCGTTTTAAAGCACAGCTGCTATACCTATCGTTCTTACACTTCGGATGATCAGATGGACCTGATTTTCCTTTATCGTAAGAAAGTTTGAAATTTTTGCTGCATCTGCTGAATGATTATCGTAAAATTATATGAGGCCAAGTAAGACTATTGATACTTTTTCTGCTAAAATTTAGTGTAGAGAATAGATTTAATAAATGTAATAAACTGTGCATATTAGAGTGGAGTGATTTTTGAATCTTATGCCAGACATGGATTTTTGGAAAAATGATTTTGGTTAAAAGAAAGAAAAATTAAATGTAAACGTATCCCCCCCGTAAAAATCGGTGAAAATTGAAAAATTCAATATTTCTCGTTTTTTATTTTATTTCAATATCTGTTCGGTAAGTTCAGGTTAGTTACAATTTTTCTTAATTTTTTCTTAACATTTAATTATGATTTTTTAAATACTTAAAGATTATATATATATAATTAAATTTTAATATTATAATAAAAAAAAAGATTGAAGATTAATAATAATAAGTTTTTGTGTCCGGATATACGTACATGTCCGGTCACTGGAACGTTTACCCCCCTTATGTATTTTATGAGAAATATGAATAAATACGACATTTTCAGTCATTAACAGCGCTAAAGCAAATTTTTTAATTTTCACCGATTTTTACGGGGAGGGAGGGGTACGTTTTCATTAAAATTTTTTTTCTTTTAACCAAAATTCATCATTTTTCACGCTCTTTCCGAAAATCCGTCTGACATGACGTCAAAATGGAGTCAAACAAATCGTTCCACTCTAATGCATATATTAAAAATCAAAATATATGTTCAATTTTTCACAATTTAAAAATCTTACAATAGGAACTATTAATTGTTTAAATAAAATATGGCTAGCAGCCAAGATTCTCATTGGAAAATCAAGAACGAAAAAGTTGAGTGATGTTTTTAAGAATTCATTCGAAGAAGTTTTTCGTATTACGTACCTCCCTTCCACCCTATGTGACCTTGTACGAAGCGTAAAGAAGGCAACTGCACAGAATTGCGGATAACATTGTTCACTGTCTTCGAAGGAATGGCCAGTTTCACGCCGGCACGAATACGAGAGAAACGAGCTCTTTGGTCACGGTTCGTGGAAGTCTGGGTGGAGAAGAAAAACAAATTGCTTCAGAACCACCAGCTTTAGGTGACCTGCATCGAATAGCCTCCTCGTAGGAAGCCGCGCGACTAAGTTCCGTCATATATATTGGTCTAGCTTCACCGTTTCACGTTTCGCGGAGAGAACGAGCCCTACATGACCCAATATTTTTCACCCGTTATGGGGCAGATGCCACGAGATGCCTAAAAAAAGATCTGAATCTCATGAATGGCATCGCGAAATGACACCGACATTACTTTTCGCTAATTGGCGCCGCAATTACTCCCCGCCTGTTGCTAACTATGAAAGAAGCTGGAATCTGCTAAAGCAAAGTATAACGCTATAGCTTCAAAAATAAAATTTCAGATACAGAGGCGTGTCAATAAAGCGATAAATATAAATTTGTAAAATCATGTAAAATTATAATACTTGAAGATTCTTTTTTCACATATTTTTATTGTCGTTTATCTCTAATTTTTTAGTATTAACAAAATTTTTGTTACACTAACAAAATAATTGGCAAGAACACACTAATTGATTCGTTGCCTTATATTTTGGTATTTGAATTTTAATCAACTCTTGTGTTTTACCGTTAAAGAACGTAGATTTACAAGATTTACAGTAAATTATGAATCCACGATATACACCAAGCTTTGAAAAAATAAGGATATTAACGAAACGCAACAAAAGATCGCGGCAGTCTTTTGCGATCAGTATGTCAGGCGACCAATGTCCCTGAACCGGATGAGAATCGGAACAAAAAGGAGATCTAAATGCGACTACTAAAACTGTCGGCAGTCCCTTTGTCTCTACTATGGGCTAATTGAACGGAATTCGGACTAGTAGTGGTGGGTAGTATACTGGCGAATTCACAGTCGGATCGGCTAAACCTGCCGTTCGTTCCCGCCCTTTCGAAACGTATAGCCAGACGCTTCTGCACTAGCCATTTCTTTGCTCTCGCCCTTTTTGAATTCTTTCGCTCTTGAAGGGTCCGCGCAGACGTTTATCGAAACGCAGAACTTTCAATTCCTTTTATCGAATGAGCTATAGACGCGCGTTAGAAAATTAAAATAATATTTTTATGCCGAACCAGCGTATGTATAATTTTGAGTTACTGAAAATCTGTTGTTATATATTAAGTAAAAACTTCATGAAAATGTCAGCTTTTATTGATAAAATGTACCTATTTTTTGTACTAGAATATAATTCTACAATGTAAATATAAACATAATTTAGAGATGGATGTGATAATATGTTATCATATGAAACAGGCAGCATTTGGCTTTCTCGAACATTGTTGGCACGATTGGGAATTAAAAGTGTACGTTTAGCAAATTTAAAAGTCAATAGCTTCGGGTTGATCTCGTCTATCCACACTCCGGTTTTCTCGAAGCGAGCAACAGACGAAAAGGTTCGAAATTTCGCCTTTTAATGATGAGGTTTTCGTAGAATCGTTAAAGGGTCCTGCTGGTTCATTGCAGTCGTCTTAGATAAATGACGTCAGAAGCGAAAGAACATATGTACAATAAAAATTCTTACAAAATACTTTAAAATAGAAATATTTTTCAATAAAATAACATTTGGAATCGATATAATAAACCTCTAAATGATATACTAATCTTCTTTTATTTTGGTAATTAATAAATAATCTAGAATTGAATTGTGCTTAATTAAGATCGAAAACAAGCAATGTGATAGTTGCCGAATTAAAATTAATATTTGTTTTCACATATTAAAGTCGAGCAAAATCAGAGTCTTCGATATATTTTGACATTACGACGATTATTTTACAAATAAAACTAATACATTGAAATAAAATAAAACTCTATGTTGCAAGAATAATTTTAGCCGTATTTGACATTTTTGACATATTATTTTACGTCTCATAGTTCATTTTTCTACCGCCACTGTCAACGCAGACTTGACAATTGAGTCGGCAGAAGCCTTAAACAACAATTTTATGATTTGATACGAAAAAAGTATAAACAGTAGAGAGATTGTATTTCATTTTCTTCTTATATTATTATTTCATATCGTTATCAATATCAAATAATCCTATTTTAAAATTGGTAACATAAATACATGACCAAAAAATTAGTAGATGAACCGCTAGTAATAATTAACAAAATTGTTTATTAGTCGACTCCAACTGGCCACAAAATTGTTACAAAATGAAAAACCGCTACGACATTTTGACCCTTGGTTTGGGTCCTTTTCAAGTAAACACTGAAATCGATGTTATAATTAATACTATTGTTATAATTATTACTATTGTTCATTGACCAAATTATAACATTGATTTCAGTGTTTACTTGAGAAGAACCCAAACCAAGAGTCGAAACGTCGTAGCGGTTTTTTATTTTGTAACAATTTTGTGGCCAGTTGGAATCGACTAATAAACAATTTTGTAAATAAATGACGTTTATCTCATCATGTGCAGTGAGAAAAGGAATTCTACGCTTTATAGCGCGTCAGTTTCGCAAAGAACGCGCAATTTCATCAGTTTTTGATGAGGATGCGTAATAAGTACGAGGAAATGCGGGGGAAGAGATGCTATCAACCTAACGTCCGGGATGTGGTTCGTATCTAAACGGACAGAAGCTAGTATCTCATGCCCACGCGATGCCAGGCGAATAACTGCTCAATGAATTGCTGATTTCATTATATTAAAATGGCTATTATTTCGCGAATGCCAAGGAATAACCGCGATAACGAGCTATCGAAGCGCGGAGGAGAGCTTGTAGGCAACGCGCGTATTATAGAGTGTAACAGAACCTATTATTAAATTCTCTGTTAAATTAATTATTAACAAACAAATTAACTGTGCTTGTTTTTTTCATTTGTGTTTAAAAAGCGGAAGAGAAAGAGGAGAAGCGCGCGTTTGCATTTGCGAGCTACACCCTCGCTCCTCCCCCTCCTCCGCCTACTCCTCAAAATGCTAACAATTTTGCATATATTTTATATACACTGATATATAAAACAAATTTACATAAAGATATCATTTAATACAAAATAAATGGCTTGTTTAAGCGCACTATTATTTAATAATATTTAATTGTTTAATTAAGTTTCTCGGTTGATGTGAAATTCATTAGAAATAAAATTTCTGGGATTGATCTAAATCGATACTCTAAAGTTGATTAGTAGGCAGATGCGAACAATATTACCTCTTATGAAGAATTGACTGAATTATAGTTCGATTTTGGCAATTTTGGATGGAATTTTATTAATTAATTATCAACTCTATTTATTGTTGTGATTATCTTATTTTTTGAAAGATAATTGATCCTATAAGTACATATAATATGTTATCTACAATATTATTATAAATATAACATAATATCAAGTTACAATTTATAGCAATTCTTATAAGCAAGAATTAGATGATTACGTTTATAATCAATGTCTATAGACTATTATTAAATATTTAATTATAATTTGTAATCTTGCGCATTGTTTTACCGCGCTGACTCCTAATAGCTCCCTTGAGATTTTTATCGATTTTAGATGATTACGTTTAGTATTAGAAATGGTAGACGCGAGTATGGACTCTGCTCGTTAAAAGTCTTTCTAACTCTACTAATTATAAAGTTCGTTCGCAATGGTTCACCATAAGTTTGACCTTATTTCTCAAATCTCATTATTTCAGCATTATATCTTTGTATAAACAAAGATATAGCACTAGAGTCAATTTTGGAGCTGCGGTGGACCACCCGCACTCGTATCCGCTTTGTTTGGTAGTTCTTTTACAGCCAGTCACGCCAGGCTGTTCGTGACACTGGCATCGACACGTGGAGACCGAAGAATTTTCAACAGTCCCACAAATGACATCGTGTACGTCTGTATGTATACTTTATAGGAGCGAGGAGCGTAAAACTAACAAGATTAAGTGACGTAATCGTGCAAGTAATCGTCTTTCCAGCTATTTTTATGCTCTCACTAGAATATGTGACGCGAAGTTCGGCTTTCTCGCGTCATTACTCTGCCAGACATGATGATTCTTTATCTACCTCGCCTACTTTCGTCTACAGCGGCAGAAAGATTACCGTGCCTTGCCGCGGTAAGACTTGGCAAGACGATCAAAATTCGCGTTTTAATGTGCACTAGAAATCTTTCGCAATAAAGAATTTTTTAAGAATTTTTTAACCCTTTGAAGTACGCATTTTTGTTTATTGTTAATTTACAGACAACCTATGTACTTATAAGTTTTTTGGGTTGCTGATTACGAATCTGAGGTCGAAATTCAAAAATTCAAAATAGTGGATACAATTTCACGCAAATCACTTAAATTTTCGCAATTCAGGCCCGCCATTTTAGATCCGCTATTTTGAATTTTTAAATTTCGATCTCAGATTCGTAATCAGCGACCCCAAAAATCTAAAGTATTCAAGTTTTATGACGATATTACTTATAGATCACTGTAAAATACATTTTTTCTGCAAAATATGCAATTTTTCACAATTTGTTTATTTATAGCATTGTTACAACTAACAAAATTTGATTCTTCACATTTTTAATATGTTTCTTATAACATCTCATAGATCTTAAAAGTACAAAAAATTCGGATGAAAAAATCAAAAGCATAGTTTAAATAATTAAAAATAAAGGAAAAAAAATTAGAAAGAGGCACAATGCATCATCAACATTTTAGTTGATTCACAAAGCTTCCTCTATGAGGAAATTTTTTTTATTTCTTCTTTTTTTTCGTTTGGCTTCCTCATCGAGGAAGCTTTGTGAAACAACTAAAATGTTGATGATGCATTGTGTCTCTTTCTAATTTTCCCCCCTTTAATTTTTTTAATTTTTTCAATTATTTTGGCCCTACATCTCAGAATTTGCTTTCATACTGTTTTGCTTTAAGGAAATATGTGCATTGATTTATGTTTTCAAACGCGCGGTCTTTTTTTACCAAGTGTTTTTACGAAAAATTTTCTAAAAAGAGAACCCGTTTACGGATTATCGCGCAATTAAATAGAAACCTTTCATAAATAATTCTCTATCGATTAAAAAAAAACCAATCCGATATCTCCAAATTTGCGGAAGTTAGAGCAACCACGGACATTTCTCAAAAAATTCAAAATTTTCTTAAAAGAGAACCCCTTTACCGATTATCGCTCAATTCAATAGGAACCTTCCTTAAATTATTCTCTATCAATTAAAAAAAAATTCAGCCCGATATCTCCTAAGGCTGATGCCAAAATACTATGGGCCATTATCCTCAAATTTGGTACATCGAAATGCGGTTCGAAAGTGGTAGGTATCAAATGAAAGGTCTCATCAATCTAAAGCCAAAAAAAAATTCCAGCTTGGAGCTACTCATCGTTCCAGAGAAAACAGCTCCTAAAAGTCCCAAAACCGGTGGCGCCACTTTTGTTTATACAGACTTTTAAGACTTTGATCGTGTTCTAACTTGCTCCAAACATTGATTTTATCAAAATATGTTTAATATGGGATCGCCAAGGGTTTGGGACCTAACCACCTCTCGCCAAGGGTTTGGGACCTCTCCACACTATCAATCATCAAATCAACCGAGATCAAAACGAATAATCATGTGTGTCGCATGCACTTCTTAATGTGCAAGCCTGCTCCCCAGATTATTACACTTTGTCTATCTTATTTTCTATATCAAATAAAGTCTTTTAATTGGTTCCTCGAGAGTGGTGTTCTTGTAATATCTTTTGTCCCTAGAGCGGTCCTGGTTAGGTCCCAAACCCTTGGCGATCCCAATTTAAACATATTTTGCTAAAATTAATGTTTGAAGCAAGTTAAAACACGATCAAAGTCTTAAAAGTCTGTATAAACAAAAGTGGTGCCATCGGTTTTGGGACTTTTAGGAGCTGTTTTCTCTGGAACGGTGAGTAGCTCCAAGCTGGAATTTTTTTTTGCTTCAGATTGATGAGACCTTTCATTTGATATCACTTTCGATGTAACAAATTTGAGGTTAATATTGGCATCAGCCTTTGCAGAAGTTAGAACAACCACATTTCTCAAAAATTTCAAATTTTTATAAAAAGAGAACGCCATTACCAATCAATGCGCAATTCAATAGGGACCTTCCTTAAAAAATTCTCTTTCGATTAAAAAGAAAACCAATCCGATATCTCCAAAATTGCGGACGTTACAGCATTCACGGACATCCAATCCGTACATACACACATACACACATACATACACACATACACACACACGCAGACATTTTGTAGAAATGTAAATTTTCGACGTTTTAGAACATTCTAAACACATTGACATTAAAACCTGAAAAAAAATTTTTTTCACGAAAACAAAGTTTCCTCTATAAGGAAGCAAAAAATAGGATTGTGGGATTCCACTACGCTTCAAAGAGTTAACAAGCAACAAATAACGAAAAAGTTGCGATAAATATGTCATCAATTTCACATTTCCTTTTCCAAGTTATAGTCTTTTACTTGCGTTTACAATTATGGAAACCGTTCAAAACGAATAGTTTAATAATTCGCATAAATAGCTCTCACTTCAATGATCCATTTGTAAAAGAGAAAGTATCTTTACATAGCAATCAAATTAAAACGACGCAGTTTCGAATAGTTAAGAGACGTTTATGAAGAAGTATGAAAAAGTATTGGCCATTTAAGTTTTAGTTTTCTAAACTTTCATAAACTCTAAGCATAAATCATCGATTATTCAAAGAAAGAAATATTATTTTACGCGTACAATTTCATGAAACTTATGAAAGACCATCTTTCATCAAGGATCGCGTAGTTTACGATGAATCGAGTGTATTTAACAGCGATAGTCAAATCGGGATTTGGTTAAGCATATATTTGATACTCGGACGTGACTCAGTGGCCAGCTGAGAGAGAATGAATTATTGATTACGTCTGCCACAGCGGGTGTGATTGCTATGTCGCACACCCGTAGCATGTTATGTCACGGCTTTGAATGTATGCAGATGACTTGACTGATGTCATCGCCGGCCACATTTTGCGCGGTTAAATTTTGTCTGGCATCGCACGCTTGGTCAAATTTTTTGATGTTGGAGAAAATGTCGGGCGTCTAACCGATAATGTGTTCAGTAACATTTCAAACATGTGCCTTTAATTCCAACAAGGTATTATGTATATAAATATTGGTATATACATATGTTTTTACTATTATCACTATAATATTTATGTTCTCGCACTGAAAAAAAATTGGTTGAATTAATGAGAGAGAGAGAGAGAGAGAGAGGGGGGGGGATATACATAACAACCAGATTGTTTGATGAAAGATGAACGATCCATAATTTTTATTAAGATAATCAGATAAATTTGGTTACTCGCATTCTGGTTGAAGTAATCAGACAAATTTGATTGCATGCATTCTGATTACGGTAACCAGACGCATTCGGTTGCATGCGTTCTAATGAAAATAACTTTGATTGTAATTTTATTGTAATTTTATTTTTTGTAAAAAAAACAAAGCTTTTTAGTGCAAAGACACTGCAACCATATCTCATCTTAAGTGCACACTCAAACGATGCATGATGAATGATTATGACATGGTCGAGCTTCTCTTATATTACTAGCTGGACAAATTTTACTTATGAGAAACGGACACTGTCTAGCAGCAGCCTTGCAAGATTTTCTTTTCTAATTATAATAACCAAAAATTCTGTTTAGTTTCACCAATACTCCTTTAACCATACATGCCATGTTAATTCAACCATGGTCTTTTTTCCTTACAGTCATAATAATCATAGATACCTACTTGAACATTATTACTACATACGCACTAACCAAACTCTAAAGCAACATCGTACCTAAATATTCTGATTGCGCATACCAGAATATTTAATTATAATAACCAGAAATTCTGTTTACTTCAAGACTTTGCTTAAGACTCAAACATATCCTGTTAATTCAATCATGATTGTTTTTTTCCGTACGGTAGAAAGAGAAATTCAAACGTTTAAACTTTACGCAAAACCGTTGACATAATTCTCTTTGTGAAATCGATAAGCCATGTGTACGTTTGGAGAAATTAGCGATGAATGAACACTTGAAACTGACATTATCGAACATCGATTATGTGTCGGACGAAAATTTTTTCTACAAACTAACACAAATATCATTTTTTGCAAGGCAAAGAGAAGGAGACCAAAGCACAGAGAATTTGATCAAATAACTAAGCTGTACGATGTTTCTGAGTAATGGCATGCATAACGCTGCCGCTTAGTTTACAAATTCATAAGATATTTTCGCTTGAATTTCAAGGATGAAATTTGCACGCACTTTCGAAGTTAGCTACGCGCAAGATTAGATATAATGTATGATCCAATCAATGGTCCAATCGGACATTTTACAACGATCGGCATTAGCAAAGCCAAGTGGCCGAGACACGCAACTTCCGCCGTGATGAATTTAACATCACTAACTAACCGTGTAGGATGCAAGAGAGAAGAAAAGAATAAGAATCTCACCAAGAGCTAATAACACAGCAAGATTATCGATTAAAGAAAAATATAATAATTATCGTTGGAATAATATAAAATCAAAAAGAAGGAAGAATTAAATAGCGTAGATCGCGTGAAAGAGTAATTTTTCTAAAGAATCAAAAAGCCGATTATGAGAGCTAACCGAGCGCTGTGTCGCTACACGAGAGATAATCGCGCGCGCGCGCGCACACAGATTCCTGTGACTTCTGCGTAATCTGAATTCCTATTAAAATTTTCGTGGCCCGGAGTTTGTCCAACCTCCACGGCGGTAAATCATACCCGTCGGTTTTTCCCACGGCGCGGCGACGGGTGACTAACGGCGGTTTGCAGGAAGCACGGGAAAGCGATAGGAAAATGGGGTTGCCATTGCCATGGCCGTTGCCGGCCGTTTTCCACGAGCGAAAAATCATTGCGTTCTGCCTGTCTGTCCTCTTACATTTTTTTCGTTGAATACTTTTGATACACCCGATAAATATCCATCGTGCTTATAATAAAACCGATTCTGCTCTAGATAGCTAGCTAGATAGACAATCGAGCTTCGATCCTCTAATGGTATGCTGATAGAGTGATGCTCTGCTAACCCCGGTTGAGGGCAATTGTGCAGGCATCTAATTTATTTGCTTTTTTCCCGGTCGCCGTTCAATGAGAGCAATGACACGTGCAGCGGAATGATAGAAATATTCAGTCCGCACTCGACGTATCGATCATAGTCATAGATCGATGTAGATCGTGTATTCTAGAATAGTGTTTTTAAGCGTTTCGATCATTCCAACCGCGATATATACAATACAATAGCCATTCTACGCATGTGTCACCACACGTCGTTGAATTCTTGATGCTGAACGCTCGAACGGGTAATGAGTTTTCAGGCTGATTTGCCGATGAATTAGGGTCCACGCGATTACGTTCGTATATCGTTAATGTCCGTAGTACGTCGAAACCGCGATGGCAATTGTCGATATGCAACGGCAGCCCGAGGTGGCGATTAATTCGTCATCAACAGGGATCTCGACCCCCATAAACGTACGTTGTCGGTAATGACGGCCATCGCATCCCAATCGACCAAACAATTTCCGAATAATCGCGGTATGGACGCGTGACTTCCCTCCGCGACTTCCGGTTCACGTTAATAACATCGCTAACGTCGGTTCTTACGTCACGCGTTGCGTTTACACAACGGCACTATTGTTTCACGGTGGTAATTGCACTATTCACGCAATCGAATAGCAAAACGTTTGAATTCGATTATCGCACCATCGACATTCGCATTTCCGGCTTTCACCATCATTACTTGTTGTCATTACGCGCATTAGCTTAAATCCACATGCAACGGATAAAAACCTCTTTCGTTGCATTATCCTCACACAAAACGCATTTCTGACAATGAGATGAAGGAAACGGCATGTCTTCGCCATCACGGATGCGATCCCAGAATTTGATTCTCGCGTGATAATTTGTGTATTACTATAGTGGCGGAAGTTAAATAAGAAATAGCGAAAGAAAACGGCGATAGCCAGCAGCAATTAAATCCAGGATTATTTTGTGAACTAGAATTGTCAACGAAATACAATTGTTAATTCATGCGTCCCGAATCTACACCGATAATTTTCCATTACAAGTATCCAAGTTCTTTAGAGTACACTATTCCTTAGTGTAATTATAACGGAATATTTTGTCGACATGATATGAATATTTTGTTTCATTTTCGCCTTTTGCGAACTCTAACGATTTCTACCGTCCTCTCAAGATCTCGTACGATTTTCGAACTCGATGATACAATAAGCGATCCTGCACTGTGAAAACAGAATTGACTTGTGCAATATAAAGATATATATCACGTGGATGCTTAAGCGGGCCACTTTAAGACTTTATAGACGCTGTAAATTTTCTACCTGGAATTGGCAGGTTGTCTCACTTGACCGCGGACGTTGCACTTCTTTCGCGGCGGTTCCAAACGATGCAACTTTTTAAGATTTTACTCTTCCTGCGGTAACGATTTTTCCCGTCCACGCTCTTAGAAGTCGGACGAAACTTGCTTTTTATGGCGTTACGACGAACCATAAAAAAACGTTTTAGCAGATCAATAAATTGCATTAAACAATTTTGTTTACAATAAAATTTTTTCAAAAAAGAAACGAAAAATA
The DNA here is from genome assembly GCA_003063835.1 of Aphaenogaster floridana. NCBI lineage: Eukaryota > Metazoa > Arthropoda > Insecta > Hymenoptera > Formicidae > Aphaenogaster > Aphaenogaster floridana. The sequence goes on from NJRP01000322.1 coordinate 85,116, forward strand.
GATCAAACGGATGTTAATAGAAAGAAATTCACCATAGACTATATATATTTAATTTCGATGAAAGTATGACATGCAATATAGGTTCTTATAAATCTTTTTTTCATTTGCCTATTTTTTATGATTTTGCGACAATTAAAAAGAAAGAAGATAAGCAATGCAATTATAAATTCCGTTACATGGTGAATCCAGCTCAACGTCATCTGCTCGGAACAAGCAGAGAGAACTCATAATGTCGGAGTATTAGATGCTCGCACGTCAGCTTGCATAGTTAATGAGAGAGTGCCGCTCTCTTAACGTTAATCTTACTTCTCGCAACGCCTAGAAAGAGAGAGAGAGAGAGAGAGAGAGAGAGAGAGAGAGAGAGAGATGTGGATATCAAAAAGCGCCGTGATGCTTCTACAAAAGCAGCCCGACATCACGTTAGAAGTCCAGCATAGGATCTACGAGTGAGTATTGCTCGATGGGAGCCCAGGGATCGAGATTACTATATGTGAGTGCGTGCAAAGCACGCTTTAAGAACGACACTCGACAAAGCATAGAGACGCTCGCGTGTTATAACTGTAATAGGGACGGATGTGTATTTTGCTCTCTGAATGCCCACATGAACGTTTGGCAGACGGAATTCGAAAGTACGGTCTTTTTATGCCCGGAGAAAGCATATAGCGATTTTTCTTTGCGCATCCACGTATGTGACATTTTTACGAGAACATTTACATCTCTGTGTTTATATTTTTCCTAAAATTTAGTCAAATATTATATTTTCTGAATTTGTTTTATTAGTTTTCCATTAGTCGATCGTGAAACGATTAAGATATATAAGTATTTCTGTATTATTAATATAGATTTTATTAATAATATTATGGATTTTATCATTGCTTTATTATTTTATCTGATTAATAAGATATATAACAAATTTTTTAACACAGAGAGGCAAACGGTGAAATAAGTCGCACGCGGTGAAATAACGTCGGAGACAAACGAGGCGACATTATGTGCGCCAAGAGTACGAAAACGAAAGAAAAATGCATCAACAGAATCACGCGATGCATAGAAATGCTCTATATCTGCTCGCATGAAAAGAGCTATACAGCATTTTTTAACATGAGGATTTTGAAGGACATTCCCGGAGAAATAAAGACTAGATAAAAGAGAAAAGCGCAAAACGAGCACTATTAAATGTATATAAGTTGCATAAATGAAAAAATATGTAAAAGTAATAGTAAATGATATGGTTAACAGTGGAAGATATGGGAACATTGTATGTGTGCTCATACGTAAGTTAAGGATAAATTAAAAATAATATTGCATATTTAAAAAGTAGTATTTATTGAAAAAATTCAAGATAAAGAAAATATTAAAATATGGTGATTATATTAAATATGGTATTATAAAAAAAGCAATTTTTTAAATAAAGTGATAGTACAATATTTTTATATGCAAAAATAATTATATGCAAAATTTTTTCTCGTATATCAAAACGGATTATTTATTAATCGGCATCGCTACAACTGCAACAATTGTAACTCGATCCACATTTTCCTGCTTTAAACGATAATCTACGCTCATGAAGCTGTAAAGCTTACAATTGCATTCGGGACCTTTTGCAGTTAACCCAATAGCCGTGAGCCGTGTCCACAACGAAGCGCAAGTTTTTATTTTTAAACGCATTGATATTAATGTTCATTCACGCACCATAACCCTCGGGTGTAGCGTTTACGAATATACGGGCGAAACGGACGCGTCTCGTTTACGAACGTCATACGAGTCGCGAGTTCCCATTGCAATTGAAGGGCGGTCAAAGCCACTGCTATTTCCGTCGGAGCGGAAATTCAATTCGACATCGTTCTTGAGTACCGCGTGATGAGAAATTACGAATTACGTAAAGCTTAATAAATGTAATTTAATATATAATCTATGTAACACCATGTAAATTTATGCAAGACTCACCGGAGGGCTGATCTCGGCTACACGTAAACATTCTTTTCTCGCGACACATGTAACACATGTAACAATCAAAATCTTTACACTCCCAGTAAACAAGTTTTATTTTTATAGCTTCGATGATGAGGTATTGAAATTAATTAAAAAAGATATAAAAAGAGTTCATAGAGAGCTAATTCTCGACCTCTCTATTCTTTAAATATATCTAATGACTTAATATCGGTCGAGGGGGGTGTACCTGACCGGTCGAGGGGGGTGTACCGTCGCGAATATAAAATATATTTATGAAATTATCAAAAGCAAATATTATACAATTGTAAGATCCGCGGTTGACCGACATTTGGCTTCATACTTATATATTTGACAATTTTGTCGGTCCTAATCATTATTGTGTTTAATACGTCGCCTGAAATAAGACGTCATTCTCTAACATATATTTGTTATTGCGAAGAATATCACCACATGCCTCGATGGTCGAATTGGTAGGACGCCCG
>NJRP01000322.1:98116-128319 GCA_003063835.1 Aphaenogaster floridana
ACGCATTAAATAATTTCTAACATCTTTCAGCTAAAAATAATATGGAAACTGATAACAGCACGCGGGTAGGGACATCTAAGAGTAATAATTTCCATACTTTTCATTACATGGCAGTATCTCTGTTAAGAGATCTCGACACTATCCCATTATGCCCCGTGGACCCGTTATGCCCCGGGTTCCCCTACATTAATGTAAGTAATTTTTACAACTAAAGGTTGATAGAAAAAAAGAAATTCATTTAAGAAACTGTTCAAGATATTGTCTGGGTGGAAAGAACGCAAATGTCGTGTCATAACTAAGGATGAAATGAATGTAAATGACGATAGTGACAAATATTTATATGGCAGGTTCCCTTCCTACGGCACATATCGTCTTTAATTTTAAATTTGAGAGCCTTACTATCATTAATATTTAGTCATAAAAGATATGTTACAAATTAAATATATATTGACTTTTTTTACACAAAATTTAATATTAATTTTGTTTTTTATGACTAGTTTGTGTATTTATTACAATTTCTGTTCGGAAGAAAAATACATACTTAACGGTTTCTTTTCTCGGTCATTTTTTAAATATTTATTTAGCGGATTTTTCTAATGTTATAGGGGAAGGCGGGGTATAATGAGACCACGGGGTATAATGGGATATGGTCGATATCTCTTTACAGAGATGCTACCATGTAATGAAATGTAATGAAATTATTATTCTTAGATGTCCCTACCCGCGTGTTGTTATCAGTTTCCTATTATTTTTAGCTGAAAGTTACTAGAAATTATTTAATGCGTTCGCGCTATGCTCTCCGCGACTGAGTTACAAGAGTTTCTTTGAGACATTTACATATGGTAAGCAAAGATAAAATTCTATTTTTTATTACCGTAAGTATATTTACGTTATTAAAAATAATCTTTTCTTGTCAATTTAGTAAAATGTCTGTGCAAATATCGATTGTGATGATTTATATTACTTAAAGTTAACTTATACATTTCAGGGCATAACGGGACAAATGTTTTATTTTTCCTTTTCATATGATATATCAGTATATATGTTATGTTGTGCAATATATTGTACCAAAAATTACACAGGACCACAAAAAAAATTTGTAAAAATTAACTGGGATCAGAGTAGGTGATTCTTATAGATTTTAAGTCGCAAAAAACAATGCCTTGGCTAAATTGCTCTATCACGTCACAATTTTGAGTTAATTGCAGTTAAAGTTACAAAAAAGGGCTATTTTAGTGAATTTTGGCATATTATAACTACAGTATGTAACATGTTGGAGAAGTTTTATTGCAATCAAAATTAAGCACATTGTTAGGACTTTTAACCCTTAAAAGGAATTTATTGTGTCGGTTATGGTTAAAAAATTTAAGTGATTTAATACATTTCTTTGCAATTTACAATAAACTTAGACGTGGTGGACAAAAACGGCCAACGGATTCGACTTTAGCGACCTAAAATACATATAGTACACGTGGTCTAGTTTGTGTTGATTAAAAAAAAAATTTGTGGTCCTGTGTTATTAATTTTCATTTTCATTTACCTATATTGTAATAATATTTATTTATATTTTAATGAGAAAAATGTAAGGGTATATACTATAATAAGAAAAATGTAATAATTATTAATAAATAATTATTATTAATTGAAAGTGTAATAATACATTTTTACATATATTGCGTGTTGTAAAGAATCATTTCTAAGAAGTTTTGGACATTAATATTTGAGAAATAAGCAACTTTCATAAGGTATCTCATTATGCCCCGCATAAAATCCATACTAAGGTTAAGTCACGTTTTCAAAAAACAATAATTTCGGCCTTTCAAACTATTTTTTTGTAGTAAAACTTGTTTTTTCTTTATAGTGAATATTTAAAAGAATATTTTAGTGCCAAACAAAGTTTATTTATTTATTTTTAATACGTTGTAAACTTGTATAAACCTTAGCGTTCCCGTTATGCCCAGGGTTCCCCTACATTCTTTATGTAAGTTAACTATTTGTTGGAATTCTGGTCCATATTGAATTTGCCATTTTCAATTTGGAAAATCTGATATTAGATTCGGATTCGGCGATCTCAAAAACCATAACATATCCATTTTTATTAAAATCCTAATATTTTTCGAATTTTGTTCCGCCATATTGAATTCGCCATTTGAATTTAGAAAATCTGATATTAGATTCGAATTTCGCGACCCCAAAAACGATAAAATACTCATTTTTATTAAAATCCAAAATTATTTTGAATTTTGTTCCGCCATATTAGATCCGCCATTTTGAATTTCGAGATTCTGATTTCAGATTCGGATTTAGTGATCTCAAAAACCTTAAAATACCCCAGGACAACCAAATCGTAATAGTATAAGCTATACCTATAGAGGTATCTTAAAAGAAATACTATATACTATATATCTTGAAAGAAATACTATATACTATATAATAGTATATAGTATTTCTTTCAATATACTTTTATAGGTGTCATAAAGCAAAAGTGGTACGAATTTTTTTTGCCCTTATACGTGTCACTGACAGTGAAGGGGTTAATAAACAATACGAGTTCACTGAAGAGTAAAGTATTTGAGATTTCCGCTCACGAGTACATCGTAACTTGACGGTAGATTCTTGAAGAAGAAGATGGGAGGATCATACAAAGAAGCGCTTAAATCTCAAAGGGAATGGATTTATAGCGGTCTACCCGAAGCGTCTTAGTCGATGAAATGTTTGACAATAATCATCTCGAGGTATCTTCTTACGATAATATCTACCGCCTTCTCTCGTCCGTACCTAAATACCTTTTCTCGACTAGTTCCGAGTGTGTGTAGTTCCTACTACACTATGGACCACTCCCGTTAAATCCCAACAAAAGTGTGATACAACGCCGTCTCTGTTAGATGTGTAGGTAGTAGGTACGTTACTTTCTTTGCTTTTAAATAAGAAAGAGTATGACAGATGTTATCAACGCATCTCTCTTCATCAAAATTCATTTATTGAACTAGAAAATGTATCGCAAAATACCTGTGTTAATTTAATCTAAAAATGGCCATCTTAATTTTGTTTAAAACGTATAAAATGGCTAAGTAATCTCACAAATTCGGTATTACATGGTAACATTGCGACGATGAGTAGTGATAATTGCACTATATCCATGGGCGCCCTTACAATTTTTTTAAGGGGGAGGGGGCAGAGTGTAATATACTTAGGAGTGCTAAACGAACGTATTTTCAAATAATATTTTTTAAAGAAATATTTATGCAGATTTTTATTTTTGATTGTATAAATTTTAAACAAAAAATTATCTGGTTGTTAATCATAAAATCATTCTAAATTAAAAAAATTAAAATCCGGGGAGGCCATTTGCCCCTCCTTGCCCCCCTCATAGGCGCCCATGACTATATCCCTTTCTGAAGGACGAAGGGACAATGGCAGAAGAGAACGGAGGGACAACGATGGCCTCTCGAATGGCTCGAAGGATTATCTCTCGGATCCTTGCGAGCGTTCATCGTGACTCACCTCCTTCTTCCCTGATCTACGGTTGATTGTAAAAGGCTCGAGAAATTAGCTAGATTGTTTCAAACGGTGGCACTTATCCTCTTAAAGAATGTCTATCCTCTCTTTCTCTCTTTTTTCTACCGCTGGAGCGTCGCTGTTTTATTTCTCGTCACATATGCATTAACATCTCATGAGCCCTTAGATTTAAAACTCATTTAAATCCGCAACTGCTTACTGTCGGAGCATGCAGCGTATCCCCTGAACTTGATCCTAATAGTCAGATTATAATTTTGTCACTTTTTTTATTCGAAGAATATGCTTGCATTGATTTACGTCGCAAACATCACGTCGCTTCTTGCCACGTTTGTTGAAGTTTGTTCCTAGATTTACGTTAGCCGGATCAATATTTCTTGCCATTTAGATAATAGATAATATGAATGAATATTTTGTTACTGCAAATATATATTTAATTTAATTTTCTACAAGATAGAAATATCCGACAAATAATAGTAACGAGAACACTCTTAAATTATTAGAAACGCTCGAAATATTTCGTCAATTGATAACGAATTCGTGCTAACTTGTAAAATATACACACGTTCTCTTTTACTTTATAAAAATATATTATATTCATTATACTGTAAAACACCCGCATTTTTAGTTAGTTTAAAATCAAATTCCGGTTAAATTTTCCATCGATAAACGACCGCCAAGTTTTTGGTTATAATTTATGATACGCTGGCTGTATGCAAACTCAGTCGCCCAAACATTGAATTGAGGCGTTAACGTGCGCTGAAAGTTCTTTCCACGCGATTACGTCTGTATCGATCGATCGTTCGATCGCTACTACTACCCTTTTCCCTGGAGGCGCATATGTGAATAAAAATTCGATCGTGGGTCCGTATCCGTCATACGAAATTTATGAGAGGGAGAACACTCTTTCACGCTACGGCGGCAATTTACAATAATTGCAACGCCGTACGCATTAGTGGGAGCAAACCCTCGTAAACGGTAAACGGCCTCCGTGCGGCACCCGTCTTCGTCACCGTCGAAGGACGACGAAGGCGACATACAGTACAGCCTGACGAGGGGAAGGAACGAGAGAGACGCGAGAGGTAAGGATTCAGAGAAGCTGATGGAAGAGAGGCTGAGCGCGGCGAAAGACACAGGCACATCAAGGAAGAGAGAGAAAACTCGGGATAGGTAAGAGGAGGCCTTCTTTCCCCCTCGCCGGTAGAGCGGCTGCATATCGGAGGAGACAGAAAAATCAAGCAACAAAGAACAACGCCGGTACTGCTGAATATTGCATTCACCATGTTGCCGTCGTCGCTGGCAGGCGAGTCTGCACCGCGTATGAAAGCCGGAGTTTGTCGTAAAGTCGGCCGCACTAGCGGTGGTCCTATTCGGCAGGAAACAATGTACATGTATTCGCCTACTCAGACAACGATGGATTCGTGCGGGTGTTTTATAGACACTTCTGCGTAAATGTATGCATATTAGAGCTTTATGGGAAACGTAACGATCGTGCGCGAATAGTCATACGCAAAATCGGGGGAAAGTACTGTGCCGCGTAAAAAATTCCGTAAGGTATCAAAGACCACGAATACCTAGCCGGGAACACGCCACAGCATCTATCGTGGGGTGGCGTGGGGTAGACCATATTGCTGTCACACGTATTGTCCCGATGCAACGCCCAGAAATACGATGTCTCGACGGAATAGATAAAGACGACTTCGATTTCGTAAAACAGCTTTCCGCTAGCACTATTGGATCTATCTTTTCCTTTTCGTTGTTCTTTATACAGTCACTTTTTTCTCCGAGGAAAGGTGGAATTAGAATAATAAGGAATATTCAAGTTTAACTTTGTTATCAACTTCATTTAATTCATTGAAGCATAGTGGGATCCCGCGCAATCCTATCTTTTTTCTTTATTTTTAATTATTTAAACTATGTTTTCGATCTTTTCATCCGGATTTTTTGTACTTTTAAGATCTATAACATGTTAACAAACATATTAAAAATGTGAAGAATCAAATTTTGTTAGTTGTAACAATGCTATAAATAAACAAATTGTGAAAAATTGCATATTTTTCAGAAAAAATGTATTTTACAGTGATCTATAAGTAATATCGTCATAAAACTTGCATACTTTAGGTTTTTGCGGTCGTTGATTACGAATCTGAGATCGAAATTCAAAAATTCAAAATAGCGGATCTAAAATGGCTGGCCTGAATTGCGAAAATTTAAGCGATTTGCGTGAAATTGGATTCGCCATTTCGAATTTTTGAATTTCGACCTCAGATTCGTAATCAGCAACCCAAAAAACTTATAAGTACATAGATTGCGTGTAAATTAACAATAAAGAAAAATGTGTTCTTTAAAGGGTTAAATTAATAACTATTACAGAGTAGAAAGATACATTTTACACTTGTGATTACTTGTGTATTGTGTTAACGATAAATAAAATAAAATGAAGTTTTAGTAAAGTATTATAAGATGTTTATTTTACAGTATTTTCATGAGGTAAAACTCTTGTGTGTGTATGTGTGTGTTCGCGTGTGCGTTTGCCGTCTAGGAAAAAGAACTTCTACGCAAGGCACAGTAAAGTAAAGATTGCTGAAAACTGCGTATTTTTTACTAAAGAGACGAATATGGAACAACATTAAAGAATGAATATATTTTTAATTGGACAGATTTACCTCTTTGTTAATAAGTTTTGCACAAAGGTACGAGGATTTCACGGTGCTCAGTACCGGCGTTAGGGTAAGGCGCGGTTGGGCGATCGCCCAGGGCGTCAGATCTGTAGGGGCACCGCTTGTACTTTGCTAGTTTGAGAGTGAAAGGGATTCCCTAAAATCTAAAAACAAAATGGGGTTCGCCGTTTAATATTACCACCTTGTCTTTTCTTTCACAAGAATTTAGAGTCCTTGAATTTAAATGGGCGCCACGATAATCTTGCCCAGGACGCCAATGTTGCTAAAACCGACACTGACGGTGCTAATTGGTTCAATTACAAGGTCCAATTTTAGATTCTATCCATCTTTAAAAGCTAAGCTTGATCGATTGAACGTCTAAGGCCGGTATTCATAGTTCATTCTTATACTTGAGACCATCTTAAGTAATGTCTTAAGACGCTAATACGGTTCTATGATTGGTTTATGACAACTTAAGATTGTACTTAAGATGGCCTTAAATATAAGAACGGACTATGAATACCGGCCTAAGAGATCTTCTCTCTTTTTCTCTTTAGTTGTAGATATCGGTACACTAAAAGTGATTTTCTAGCGTTAATTATTATGTCATGGTACTCGGATACGATTTTATATATTATTTTTAATTGATATACCGTTCAAAAGTGGACACGAAAACGATTAATACGCTTTGCGTGTCGCCACGACGTGATGCACTCATCAACGAAGAAAAAAAGAAGAGAAGAAGTTCACCAAGGTTGGACGAGGAACTCTCAAGTGTGCGGTAATTAATTGCACGGCCAGTATCGAGATAATGGTTACTAATTAATCCGGCAGGGGAACGCCATGGGTGATCGGCCAGAATCGTAAGCTGACAAGAAGGAGAATGCAGCTGCAGATAAGTGCAACGCGGAAAGGCTTCAAAAGCTCTGTAACTTTACGACTGCAACTACATGAACGATTGCAATTTTCCTCGCTTTACGAGCTTTACGAGATATTGACGACAATTAAAGAAAGGGAAGAAAAATGATTATTGGATGATTCGTATTACAGTATTCTGAAAGAACTTGCGATTGGTCCTTGAATACAGAGAGGGAGAACTCTTGTGTCTTGCCACATTTTCATTTAAAGTGTCGTCAGTCGGTTTCTCACCATTGTTTGGTGAGGAGCTATTTACTTTTATCATTTATATTTACTGTCGCTCACATTGACTTTTATTTAACACTAAGTTTGATGTGGAGATTCAATGTGTTGCACATTTAATTAATTATATTCGACCACTTATGTAAGTGTTTCTATTACCGTTATGTTGATAATTTTATTGAAATTAATTTTTGTTTTTTAATTTTTAAATATAGTTGCTATTAAGATGGTCGGATATACTTTTTTTTACATTCTGGACATTTTTACTTTTTTAGACATGTGGCTGGACGTTTGACTTAGCTTGGAATCAAATCAAGGTTTAATATTTGACTCTTATGTGTAACTGAACTTTATTGACATGTGATTTGATGTATGTATAGTTTATGTTAAAATCTTTCTACTGGTTCTCGTATTGGAAATTGCGATTTTAATTTATATATATCGTTAATTTTAATTATTGATAACATCTCCGTTTTGAAAAAGACCAAGTAAGGTCGAAACGTTAACGTTTTATATTGTTTTTCAATAAATATTTTCATATCATAATAACACCTTTGTAATTTGCTCGAATCTCGGCCTATTACCCTGACAAAGAAAAATGATAATTTTTAAGAGTTATATATAGAGATAGGCACTTTATGCTTTGAGCATAATAACATAATGTGTCAAAAATTGTTCTTAAGCTCTAATTTTAATAATTGTGCATAGACTATGCAATCTGTCAATACTAAGTGTGTACTATGCACAACTATTAAAATTAGAGCTTAAGAACAATTTTTGACACATTATGCTATTATGCTCAAAGCATAAAGTGCCTATCCCTAGTTATATAGCGTCGAGATATGTAAAAAGTGAGATGAGAATAATACCAATTAAAATCGCAATAAAATATTTAACCAAATATAAAAAAAGGAATTACAATAAATTTCTATAATTTAAGTATATTAATCTGTTGATTACAATATATTGTATCAAACAATTATTATATATAGATTATTTAAAGAGATCTGACTTATGTTATTGGTCATGTTTTTAGATTTTTTAATATATGTGATTTATTTTTTTCTAGCTTTGTTTTTATTATAGGTTAATATTCTGATATGGCGATGCAGAGAAAGCCTTTCACCCAGAATGATTGATTTGTTTTCACGTGCTAGAGCATTCAGATGCATGCTCGCGTAAAACATTTTCCGAGTTTGAATAGCATATTTATGATGGATTACAAAACATCGTCATACTTAACCGTGCAATTCTGCATCGGGTAAATGCAAGAACTTCTCGCCTGTATTCTTTAGAAGCCACGTTCATTTCTTTTAATACATGCACTCCTCTTTAGATGTGTTAGTCATGAACGATGATGCATCAATGAACTCACCTGAAACAGATAAAAAGATATACATTAAAAAATAGGATTTTAATCGACAGGTCATTTATTGCGTCGAGATGCCTCGAGAAATTCCATAGGCTTTTGTATTCTGTTATAAGGACGAAACCTTTTCGAGAGCTTCTGATCAGACAATGCCCCTTTGGATTGAGACACCACGATGCTAGAAACGATTTTTACCGTCACACAAGCATCATATTTAGTTAGTAGGCTTGCAATTTTTCTTTGCAAAATATATGCGAGAAATATTCAAGACAGTCGCGATATATTTTACTCTACGTTCACATTATGAGCGATGAATATTAATATTGTATTGCATCTTTATATTAAACTTTCGATATTTTTCAAATATAATTTTTCTAACATTATCGGCTGTTGCGATAAATATTATCACATGCCTCGGTGATCGAACTGACTACGATGCCCGCACGGATTGTAGGGAGATCCAAGTTCAAATCCTGGCTGAAGTAATATTTTTCGCAACAAATTCTTTACAGTTTTCGGGATGGAATGAAAGGGGGGATCTTATAGATGCTAATTAGCATTATTATTATTAAATTGATTACCAATTTAATATTGTAATATTACTATTCTGGTTCAATTCAAAAGCTGCATTTCAAGACCGACATTACTCGGCGTACAGTTTATTGAACTACAAATTGTATATAAAATTACACATAAATATTATTGAGCATTGTAAGATCCAGCTATGACCGTCGATAGGCCTTCTCACAATTTTAATTTGTGTTACACATATCGCGGTCTTTCCTAATTATTGTTTATAACTTTTTGTTTAATTTTTACAAGAGTATTTTTTAACGTATTTAAAGGAAAGAGAGAGATGTATAGTGATTAAAGTATGTTCTTCATCGAATTCTATAGGGAACGTCACACATTTTTCTATAACCAAAGTTTTATTAAAAGCTAAGGAAACTCATAGTCTCAGACGCTTAAAGTTTTACTTAACAAGATGATACCGTGTGAAATTATTATACAAAGTCATTCTCTCAAATTGACCGTTAAACTTATACGAAAACGACATCCACGTTAAATGATGCAGCATATTTGTTAAAACCTGTAATGAGCTGTCATGTCCCTCGTGATCATCTCTTTGGGTAATTATAATAAAAATGATATCGTAAAATTGGGTAAGAAGGACAATAAAAATTCCAAAAAATCGATATGTCACATCATTATTTTTATAAGGGTGTAAGACGGATTGCTCGATTGTTACATTGAACTCTTTACGCCGAAGTTATAACATCGATGTACTATCCGATCCAAAATTTTTCTTTTTTAATCATAATGATTATTTAAATACGAGTCTATTTTAATATTCTAAATATTTGAATCAATTTCTTTCAATATACGTATACTAGAAATTGAAGTTTAAGTATCAAAAGAGGCTCATATTTAAATGACCATTATTATTATAATTAAAAAAAGACAAATTTTGGATCGGATAGTACATCGATGTATATAACTTTGTATGTATTATAACTTCGGCGTAAATCGGGCCGTAACTGAGCTTGTAACTGAGTTCAATGTAACAATCGAGCGATCCGCCTTACACCCTTATAAAAATAATGATGTGACATATCTTAAATAACATATCGATTTTTTCGAGAATTTTTATTGTCCTTCTTCTTATAACTTCGGCGTAAATCGGGCCGTGTATCTGAGCTCATTATCGCGTAAAAACCATGTGGCTTTGCTCATTACCTGAGAAACTCTCCGCACGTGCCTCACGTTTTCGGGAATGTTGCTAATTTGGTTAAAACGAAACAACTCTATCGGCAGCAATTTCGCCCAAGGTAACACGGAAGGATCGATATAAATTGAGAAAAGTATAATACTTGACGGTAACAATGAGTAGAATATCATTTCAATGCCAATTCCGTGAAATTTTTCCAACTTTTAACGATTTTGAATATCCAAGTCTCTCTTTCTCTCTTCCTCTCTCTCTTCCCCCCCTCTCTCTCTCTCTCTATGACACTGCCACCAAGAATATTAAAAATGAAATTATTGAGAGATCGTAACGACGATGCTTCCCTTGACATACCCGGTTTCTTGCGTATGCAGGAAATCACAAAACTCATGATACAATGTGATGATGTGACTATTTTATTGTAAAAGATTGAAAGAAATTTTTCGGCAGATATAAACAACAAGTCCAAAAAGATAAAGATAAATTGTTAAGAAAATTTGATTATATTTTTATTTTTTCCTTACTTCCGCATGTGCCAATTTTAATCATACATCCTATCTGATAAACATATTGCCGTAAACATATTGCCATTATCATTCCGCTTACGCTAATTAGTTTCGATTCCTGAAGCATCATCTTATATCCTATCGTCTTATATCAAATGCACTCTCCACAGTATTGTAAACCCGGTCACGCTAGAAGATAATGTAATTCGCTATTACGTAATATACACGTGCCGAGATAGTCTGCACCGATACAAATAGCGCCGTGCTGTCTGCGTCGAACGACCGACTGACGACGAGACTGCGAGGCGGCGTTGGCAGTGCACTTGTTGCAACAATATGCATCAGCTTCTTCACATCCGTATGTGCCGCCGCCGCCGCCGCCGGCTAAGTGCGCACGAGGTTCATGCATTTATGCTGCCGCACGCGATCTCACGAGATTTAAACCTATAATGTGATATGGATCTGCGTCGATTAATTTATCATAACTACGTCGTCGATTATCCGCACATCACTTTGAGTCGAGTATTATTGAGTCTTACATTGGCACACTGAAAAAACAGCTGTTGCTTCAATTAAAGTCTACGTCACGGGCTGCCACAAACATAAATAGTTCATTCAATTGTATTATGATTGGACCAAATATTTAAATTATTAAAAGAATAATCTAGATATTTGGTCCAATCATAATACAATTGAATGAACTATTTATGTTTTTGGCAGCCCGTGACGTAGACTTTAATTGAAGCAACAGCATTTTTTCTGTGCATGATATACTTATCGTAACATCATAACTTCATGATTAATATTTACATAAACGACCTTAGCGATCGTGTTAAACTTACAACCTCGTCTCGAAAATGCAGCCTTTGTGGAGTCGCGCGCAGGTGCGCGCGGTTAGAACTTCCTAATCGCGCGCTAGGAGCGTGATCTACTTCCACGGATCTACTTCCAGCAGCAGCAACGGCAGCAGCCGCAGTAGCAGCGGCAACAGGAATAGTAGCAGCAACGTGGTACAGCGATTATGAGCAACGAGGTGTTTATAGGAGAGCAATGAACTCCTCTCACGTCTTTCTGTCCGCTGTACCACCTCTTATCTTTCTCCTCTTGCCACTTCGTATCATCTCGCACCGCCTTCTTGCTCACCTATATCTCTTTTTTTACTAGCTGCCAGTGACACGGCACACACCACACTACACATATACATATGCAATACATACACGCACACACGCACACATGCATACAAGGATGCATGGATGCTCATCTACCCGTGCGGTTCGGACTTCAGTCCCGATGTTGCGATGCCAGGTACCGCTTTAACGATAGTGCTCTTCCTTGTTCTCTCAAAGTTTCCTCCTGTCCTCGTAACACTGTCTTCCTCGCTCGTCTCTTCTTTCATTCTCACGCATATCTGAGTTTTTACCGGCATCTTTTATATTTTATCGCATGGATATTCTTTCATCCTCCGTCTTCGTAAGCAACGAGAACACTTTTGGCTATATCTTCGGCATGCAGCTGAACGCCATTCATTGACAACTCCTTTCCGTTCTCGCGAAATATATAAATATACTGTTTTGCCGTACCTTGGAACACTGGGAAAACTATTTCAAGTGGAATTTATGCGCGGAACGACACGAGTTTGCGGTTACTTGCAGCTACTGCACATTTTTTAAGTGATAAAGAAAAAAAGTAGAAAAGAAAAAGTAAATTTGACATAACAGATCGTGTTACTTGTCTGAGATATTTCACATTTGATGAGATAGTAAATGTTGAGAGATGTATCTAAGTAATTCTCTTTTATGTAAGTATATAAAAGGTACTTTATTCTTTGCATCTTGAAAAGAAAGAAAGGAATAGCTGAGCAAATTATTTTTCCTTTTTCTTAAAAAAATTTTGATTTATTTTTCTCTATATTCATGAAATTTCAATTTTCAAATCCTTCAAACATTGTTACTTTATATTATTGTTATTAATGATTTTTCGGATATATTTTTTTATCACAGCATGTAATCAATCTGCATGTTACATAGGACATTTACGTATGTTTTATAGCAAACGAACAAAAATATAATAATAGTTTTATTTTATCGTTGTTTCATAGAGCCTCCTCTCTTTCAATTTTCACTTTATATCTTGTATCTAACTGTAAGTAATAAAGAGATTTTACTGCTTGTATGCTCAGCATTCCTCCAGTCAGATTTTACTTCTTCGTTGAAGGAGCTATTTAGCAGTCGTTTATTTTAGGAATGCCTCAAATTAAAATGTAGCTTTTTTTGTGCCAATTCTTGGAGATTCTCAGCAGAAAGAATAGCACTCTTTCAGAACAGAAGAACTCTTTCACGTTTTGATATTACGTCTGCGTCTTTTTTTAGAATTTGTTCGCGTATAGTTATCTCGGAGATAATTACGTCGCATTCCATGCAATATCCCAGTGAGAAATGACTCATCGAATCGACATCGAATCGATGTCGAAATCATCGAAATTACATCGAATTTTATGTAATTTCGATGATTTCGACGTCGATTCGATGTCGATTCGATGAGTCATTTCTCACTGGGATACACTAATTCCATACTCTAAACTCTCCCTTTCACGCTCTTTTATTTTCGATAACGTGAAATATTATAGCACTGTCATAGGAGTGCAATATTGCCGCCGCATAAACAATAATGTTGAACGAATGTTCATCACAGACAATATCTGCAAGATGTAATTTTCTATGTTCACTAACCAGTGAGAAATGACACCTCGATCGACATCAAATCGACGTCGATTCAATGTCAAAAACAATATTTCGACATAGAATCGATGTCGATTAGACGTCGATCGAGGTGTCATTTCTCACTGGGTATAAGATGAGATGCAATGCAGGCTCTCGTAAACTTTTTTATTTATTTTTATTTATTTTAAAAAAGTTAACGTCATCTAATTAGCTATTCATGTATATTACAGTAAATTAAGTTGGAAATTCTTGTAAAACGACTCTTGTGTAACGACTTTTAAATATCTTTGTGTTAAAAATTAACACATTTATTTAAACCAAATCTTATTGTTTTTAAGTATTATGTGTAAGGGCGGAGCCAGATTATGCACATTTTACGCGAATATTCGTGATTCGAGTCATGTCATCCTTGTTGTTTATCAAATGATAAACAAGGATGAACGATGCTCGAATCACGAATATTCGCGTAAAACGCGCATAGTCTGGCCGCGCCCTAACATTTATATATATCTTTGTGTGTGATAATATTTAAACTTTATAAGATTTTTGATAAACTGTATATAACTTTTAATCATTATTATTTATAGTTTGATATAAATATCTTTGAAAATTGTTATAATAAATCCATCGTGTAAATTGCGATTAAAATTTTAATGTTGATATATCAGGGTTGGCAAATAACTTGTTTTTTTATTTTAAACAAAAAACGTTGTTTTTTTGTTTAAAGCAATGTTTTTTGTTTTATTTTTGTTTTTAAGTAACCCAAAAAAACATGTTTTAAACAAAATAAGCATGTTTTAAACAAGCAAGTAAAACATTTGATAGCTTTGATCTATGTGAATATTTGAATTTTTCGCTACAGTCTGTATAATCTGATCTTTTAAAAAAGTTTTTTTTAGTTGAGTAGTAGAAAAAAACTACTATTCTTTATTAATATATATAAAACTATATTCTTTATTTTATTTTGAGTATTTGAATATTTTAAGAGAGAGAGAAAAGTAAGTATTTAAAATATATATCTAATATGCAATGACTGTAATGCAATTGCAATATGTTATCGTTACCGTTCATTTTTTTGTACTTAAATGTTTACTTTTGAGTGTGTGTGTGTTAAAGGATTGTCGTTATTTTATTTATTATTTGCAATGGGTGCTAAAATGCAATGTGTTATATGCATTTTTTATAATTTGTAGTTTTTAGATGAAAAAGAAGAATTGAATTCTTTATTTTTCTTTTATTTATAATTTATGTGGAGAGTTAAGCATGAGACTACTTAATAAGAATAGGAACCAATGTATTATATATTAAATATTATTACCTAGAACTACTGACCTGCTATGAGTTATATATGACCTACTATTAATTTAAAATGTTAAAATGTAAAGTCAGTCAATATCTACTAAGTAGTCTTTATTGTATTGATAATTATTTAATATCAAAAATAAATATTCTGCTAAACTAATATATCCATCTTATCATTTTTATTTCATTATTTATATTTTTATATCTATATGTTACATAAATATAGATAAAAAACTAAAACAAAACTTTTTGCAGCATACATATCTATTAGTTTTTGTTTTTTTTTTACAGTTTCTTTTCCAAATAACACTTTCTTCTTCACATATTTCAGTTGCAATGTTTTAAACAGTTTTAAACTACTGTTTAAAACTGTTTAAAACAAACTGTTTAAAACAGTGTCGACTGTTTTAAACAAATTTTAATCAAATATTTTTAAACACATTGTTTAAAACATGCCAACTCTGTGATATATTGCTAAAAAATTATTAGTGTAAAATCTTTCTTGTTCTGATCTGCTTACGAAAGTTTACAATGTAGCATTTCTTAATTTACAATGAACAAAATGTCTCTTATATATATATATATAATTAATTTTATATATTTTATATAATTAATAATTAATTTATATAATTTTATATAATTAATTTTATATATTCTCTCAATACAGAGAGAACGATTTAAGTTAGATAGAATTATTCCGAGATATAGCTTCGTTAGTAACTCTAACTCTAATATGCGATGTTTTTTTCTATTTTCATCCTTCAAAAGTTTATTTTTTTACAGTGTTTATCGTCTTATAAATGTGTTGTTTGATGTTTTTAGATTTTAAACGTACCTATATCGTATATATTTATTTTTATGTATAGTCTTAGACATTAACCGAAATTGCATTTTAATATGAAAGTGATAGGTAATAGATAGTCAAGATTTATTGTTTTTGTGCAAATTATAATGGTAGTTTGTAGCGCGTTGATTTTGATCTCAACATAGTTATTAAAATCTGGATCATGATAAATCATGTGATGTGAGCTATAGCACCGGACGATTTAATCTGATTCTGTAGAAGCCGCGATTTATATTTTAATCAGTGAACCTCCGCCTGCAACCGCCGATGATTAAATTACCAAGTACGCAAGTTATAGTTCAATGTATTATCTCACCACACACCAGTGCGCTATGTCAACTGAAATGTCGGTTTACGATCGATATTTACAACGTTACATTGAATCTCTAAATTAGCTTTTCAAATTTTTATCAATCGCATGATGATCTACCGCTATTCTTTATTATCTACTATTTAACATTTAACGTGTATGTGCTAATAAATAAAAAATTTATTTAAATTTATTAAATAAACAATAATAAGATTAGGACCAATGAAATTAAACAGATATAAATATGAGAAACGCCAATATCGATCGCGACGGATCTTGGTGCTTAATAATAATTATTTTGTGAAATTTCCTGCTCATGCGAACTGCGCGTCGCATATTCGTCGGTCTTGAAACACAATCCTTACATGAAGCCAGAATAACTAATTCACATATTAAATTGACAAGCAATTTAATAATTTGATGCTAATTTGATGCTAATTTGATGCTTGTTTTCGCAATAAGTTCTTTACAGATTTTTTTCGGGGAAAAGGGGGGTCTTATAGATGCTTGTTAGCATCAAATTATTAAATGCTAATTATTAATTGCTTGTCAATTTAATATGTGAATTAATTATTCCGGCTTCATGTAAGGATTGTGTTTCAAGATCGACGAATATGTGGCGCGCAGTTCGCATGAGCAAGAAATTTCACAAAATCATTATTATTAGGCACCAAAATCCGCTATTGGCATTTCTCATATTTATATTTGTTTAATAAGTAAATTTATTAATAAACTTAAGATTTTGCCAATATTTATTTGGTCTGTACTGAATAAAAAAATATATAGTACTAGTTAGTTAATCGTTTTTCGGTAGACCCCGTCACAAGAATAAATTAAATTTGTTTTACAGAAAGTTTTATAGATCTGTCTAATTCTACTCTCCTCTCTAGGACTTTTTCAAAATACACCAAAAAAATTTCCTGTCAATCTATTGAAATAGAAAGCTGTGCCATTACAATAGATTATATAAACTAATTTTACAATAAAATCAATGTTTACTTCGACAACAACATCTGATTGTACATGAGACGTATAATAAAATATCTGTATAGTTAAATATATATTTTATCATTCGTAATATATTAATATATTAATGTTCCTTAGTAATATTATAGCTACTATATACTATATACGACATTTTTAAATATTTTTGCATATTAATGCGTACTATAGAGTGAGAAGAATTAAGATTTTAACTAAGATTAATCAATAGAAGAATATCTGATATAGCCAAACAATTTTGCAATCACGAGCAGCAATTGCTTTTGAGTGTAATGTTATTCCAGTAAAATATCTTTTTTTTTTAAAAGGATAAAAATAATAGAAAAAATAAAAAATAATAAAAGCAAGTTTCGTAATAAATTAGTTTACTCGAAAAAGCACGCCACAAAGAATACCGCGCCGTTCATTTGACCAAATAAATTTCTAACGAATCAATAACGGAAATAAGCTCGTTGAATTCGCGTATGTTCATGTCGATTCGCAACATCGTCAAAGAACCGCTTCCGCGGAATACGCACCAAAAATAATCGGAGAAGGATAGAGACCTTCCTGCGTAGGGCTTTCTCACCACATCAGAAGCAACGTGTTTCATTTCAATGTAACGATGGTATATACGAAAATCTTCTGATGTTTTGCCTGAACGAAGAAGAAACAAACGAATGTGGCTCGATAAGTTTAGCTGCAAGCTGTTCCGAATACGGTTAATTTTAGACATGTACTATTACGCACATACGCTCTGTCTTTCATAAGATTAAAAATGATTCTGCGTAATATATTTCACATTAAGATTGTATTGTCAAGGTTTCAATTCATACAATAATGATATTTTCGAGTAATATGTAATAGAAGCGGAATATCTCATACGTAATTCATAGTCTCATCATGACTTGTCCTAATTATACATATATTTGTACTTTTGAGGTAAATAATCTTATATCCATTATTATAAATTTAGAGAAAACAGGGTTTAAAGTTTTAAATAAGGAAAGAGTGTATTTTTTTAGATATAAAATAAAAGTAAAAAGTAAAGTATAAAATATAAACTAAAATATAAAATATAAAATATAAAATAAGTATAAAATATTAACTCAATTTTGACAAAAAGTAGACGATCCTTTACCACTGAGGTACAGATATATAAAAAACGCTGTTTGATAGATAAAAATGATACAAAAAGATTAAACAAATGTTAGGCTGTCCGTTGTACAAACAATCAAGACACCTTTTACGAGAACAAAAATACAGACGAACATTGACGCAATGAAATTCGAGCAGCCGTTAAGTCATCTTTTCACACACAGTTCGAATGCAAGAACACTCGCCGTTCGCGGCTTTGTATTTCCGGGATGGTTCCTTCTGGATCGGTCAGTGATAAATGGACCGCGGTACGTTCTCTTCCTTACGGCGCATAGCCGAACAAGGAATGTCAGGAACAGAATCTCAGCCAAGATATAAGATCAGTACCGTGTGAATATGGCCAATTGATTTGCAATGATTCACACCTCGTTTATACTCTTGTCCGTATGAATTACGAGTTAAGTTCTTCTTCTTTACATATTATATTACATAATCAAATGTAAATGTATATTTATATTTTTTCTTTATTGAGGAATTTTACTGAGCTATTAGAACAATGAAGAACACACGCTTCTCAGATTTTATGTAAGATTATGTAACTTTGCACGAAACTATTTGTCGCGTAGATCAACGAATTTGTATATATGCGTAACATTTTATTTGCATAAGTCACAAACTGGCGCGAAATAGTATCGACTTCCTGCAACGGCGGTGTAAGCGTTTCCGATAGCTTGCACTGACCAGATGGAGGACGTCGTCGCGACTTCACGGAAGACCTCTCTAAAAGTTTCTTTTCTGGAACACCTGAAGAACTTTAATCCCGCTTTGCTGCGTCACGAGGACCGGTGCCTCTCTTTGAGAGAATGTTTGACGTTTCCATTAACGCCACCTCGAGTACGATGGATGAGTACTTTGATGTACACCGTCGCTTTAATTAGTAAAATTCGCATCACCACTTCTCACTCATATTTTCCTATTTCCTCATGTTTTCTCTCGTAAATTTTATAATTACTTCGCAGGAACAATCTTATAGAGAAAATAATAGTTAAAGAAATCCCGTAAAATACGTTAACAAAAATCAGGAAGAATTTTTTTTTCAGAGACGGATTACGAATGCACAAATGTGTATAATATGATTTGGTGCGCATCGTTAGGTTCTACATTTATAAAAAATATATATAATAATTTATCATTATATCATAATTTATCATAATTTTATCATTATTTATAAGGCATACTTAAGAATTCTTGTAACTAAAGTAATTGCGTCTTTGATTATTCTCAAGAATATAGTATTGGAACATGGCATTTCATCTACAAATAACCTCCAACATCGTCAGTCATCGTAGATAATTTATTGTTAATTTCATCAAATCTAGCAACCAACAACATTGACTGAATATTGTATATTGAATATAAAGTTGTAGCGTCTGGCTCATAATATATTATGTAAATTTCGACGGTGGTAAACTTTTCAAAATTGGAAAAACTATGCTATGGACTGATGATATAATATTGATTTGGTTTTATTAAAATTGCGCATTTGTGTACCGCGTTGATCCAAATAACCTACTTATTATTTGTAATTGAAATTAAGCAGTTAGTACATGTGTGAAATAGAGTCGTGATTGCGACATGATAATGCAAAATTGTAATTTGGAGCTCATTAAAGATCGGATAGAACGATAAGAACCCGAGAAGAAATCGTGGGATAAGAATGAGATAGAGGATTCTCGAGATTCCAAGGCGTGCAACGTGTTGTCAGGTCAGACTGGAAATTAAACGCTCTCTCTAATCTTCGAGATTTTCATAATGGACAACCCATTATCCCGTGGTACAGGACGCCTTACATTTGCGTTTAGATGTAATCACGATTATCATCGTAGAATTATTGCATGCCAGACTGTTAACTTTTAAAGTGTTGTATGGTAAATACAATATAGATTAAGAAACATGATAACACGAAATTTTTCATTAAATCCGAAATTACATTAATCAATTTTCATGGTCAATTATTCAATGATCATAAACTGTTCAGCCGGTATTATAAGTCGATTAATTTTGAAAATTCGTTAATTGACATCTTGGATGTCATATAGGTGCATTCATGCCAAAACCAAGTAATTCGATTATAATTTAATTCATTATCAATTAGCTTCAAACTCCGAATTATTTAGAATGTTGGTTAATGTTGTCACGCCTTGATTATTTACATTAAATCCTCTTCTAAAAAAGATATGTTATCAAAAACTCGAAAATATTGAAGCGTTGAAGCCTTTTTTCACAATGCTGATTGGTTATTGCATTGCCGCATCTCGATTTACTTCATATGTGTCGTTTGCGGCTGTCAAATCAATGTGAATTCTGACAGTTTTTTTTCATTAAATAAATTATGTCATTTAAAATATATACATATTACCCGAGAACAATTGGCGCGCGCGGAGCGTGCGCTTCGTTCTAGTATCTACAATGTTCTAGTATCTACAAATATAAAATGATACTACGAGGCCAAAGACTTCAAATATATATGGAAGATATCATCGCTTTTATAATTGATTATTGGAATAATTTGATAGTTTCAGTTCTTACTTTATTGTTGAAAATATGGATTTGTATTTGTTGATGCAAACAAATAAATTTACATTAATCAATAATTGACTAAATTAGTTAGTTGCAATATTGTTCTAATTATAAAAATAATGAATTACATCTATATAATTTTCCCATCATTAATCACTTTTAATGTGATTTATTACACCCTGTAAAGATGAAAATCACGTTGAAGCTACAGCGTCATTTTCACGTTTTATTAAATATGTATGTATGAGTATATATGCCAAGTGCATTATGGATATTTGAAAATTTATGACAGTTAATCTCATCAACTTACTTTCCAATGTTATTTTCTAATATTTGCAAACGAGTATGATTCTCGTGATTTGTGGTTGATTGTGATGGATCTGACATCCGTCAGATGCTCTCGTCACTTTACAGGTCGTTCCCTCATTAAAGACGTTTTTGAAATATTAAAAATGCTGATCATATGTCACCTTTGACAAATGCTATTTAAACCCGTAAAAAATGTGTGCGTATATAGAATCTTTTCATCTGCATAGTGACACGTACTATTGCATTCGGTATTGAAAACGGTGCGGATATAGATGTAAATAAGTACTAGTGGAATTACTTATATCCTTTTCAACAGCGTGAACGAAACTCATGCTAATACATACGTCTAATTGCAAGTCATCGTGCAATTAAAACTGATTGCTCACAAATGGAACATGAACATGCTGCAAAGCACAACTGCGATTTCTTAACGACGCGTAATATAATGTCACGTATGATCCGAATACCACTAATTGCATGCAAAAACAAATATTATACTTGTCAAAAAAATAATATATAATAATATACTAGGAATATCAATATATTATTTTATATTTTATGTAATACAAAATAAAATATAACTAACATATCTCTCGCCTTTTTAGCATTAAAATTATATCAACCTTGATCTTGAATTTGAGTTAATCACTCACATTAAGTAGTTCCTTAAAAATATTTATATTACGTATTAATATTATAAAATTATGTATAAAAGACAACTTTTTTCCATATTCTCCGCAGTAAGATTTTCGTCCAGAAGATTTGATTAACCACGAGAAGAGGGGTCCGCAGTCGATAAGGAGTAACCCGCAAAGACTTTACTGTTTCTGATAACAGCTTAGATAACTCGAGATTTCGTGAATCAACTCATTGAGAAGACAGTACTAATATTCATAATTCTTTATCTTATACTGAGAATGAGAAAGATGGGATTTTTTGGGAACATATGATTCAATGTAAATTTCTAATCAGCTATGTTTCTAGAGAAAAGAAGCCAGTGGAAAAGATTTATATTCTTTATCTTTCTTTACAAAAAAATATCTATATAACATTTTTATTTCGTCAAAGGAGTACATTAAAGTAAATTTATAATAAATACAAAAATGCACATATCTCTCATAAATTCCCGCACCAACTCCTTTCTTAACAGTCGCTGTAATTAAGAATCTCAATAGCTTTAACACTTTGGAATTTTATATTTGATTAAGAACAAATCTTTATTAACTGCGATTTGCAAAAAGTTATCTTTCTGGCTATTATTTGGAAAAACAATCAACTAATAATTAAGAAAAAACAGTCGTATAAAATGGCTGAAAAAAGAAATCTCTTTAGAATTTTCCTTGACTGTGATAAAAAAGATACCGCGGCTACATTCTCCGAAACTCGAGGCAAATATGAAAAAAAGAACAGTCGGTAATTTAAAATGCGCTCACTAACGAGCGATTTGTGCGCAACTTACGCCATCCTGCTGAGCGAACGAAACTGATCGCCGCAGGTACATTTATTCAGATGCGCGTTATCGTTCACGGTCTAATTAACAGTCCTAATTAACAAATAAAACTGCTCACGTTAATGCACCTAAATATAACAATACGAATCAATGGTAAAGTAATCATTTCTCCGTTGTAAGCGGATGTTCCCCAAACAAAATGCAAACAAAATGTCCCTGAGAAACGAAGCTGATTATTAATTTGTGTTTAAAAAATTTCTAAAGGATTCTAGCAAACAAATTGCAAACATGTCTGACACTGATTTCAACCGTTTATTCTATTGCATTTGATATGATTTGATTTTCTATTAATTTCGTCAGTCGACGCAATATTAAGCGCCGAGAGAATGTCTGGCTCTACACGACACATTAGATCGTGGCAAAACACTAATTAACAAAGACGCGCGACATCCGACGAAGAATCATGCACACGTCGGCAACACCTGCGAACGCGAGTATGTCGACGATGCCTGATGTTGCACGCTATACGAAACACTGCATCAATTAGATTAATCACGCGTGCCGTTGTCATTCAGAATGCGTACACGTCCAAATTTAATGTGAGACCAGCGCGCGCATCGAACGATGAATCATTACACCGAGCAATCATTTTCTTTAAACAGTCGGCCGAGTAAACGCCATTAAGCTGTTTAAGACAGAAATATCTATGATAATAGAGTATTTGACTAAGAAAATATGCATTCGTCTTCGTTTTCATACATATTTGTAAAACGGGGAAATTCTTAGAATGCACAAGCTGCGAATTATCTCGGACGTGTGCCGGCATATTTATACTTTTTCATTCGTTATTTGGAAATTACATCACACTTGAATTTAAATTGGTAATTGTTAATACCAGATTGTAACATATATCTGTACCTCAGAGGTAAAGAATCCACGTATGTCCAATTTTTGTCAAAATTGAGTTAATACTTTATACTTACTTTATACTTTATACCCAAGCAGCACAAAATATTGGGCCAATGTTATATTTCCAGCAGCTAACGTTATATTTCCAGCGGCCAACAGTTGGCCAACTATTAAGTGCTACTCGGGTACTTTAGTCTATACTGTATACTTTACTTTCTACTTTTATTTTATATCTAAAAAAATACACTTTTTCTCTATTTAAAACTTTAAATCCTGTTTTCTCTAAATTTATAATAATGGATATACGATTATTTATCTCTAAAGTACAGTATATTATGGTTGTGTACATAATAAGAACGATTTCGTAATACTTTACAAAAATAATACAAATTATAAGCACTACTGAAAGCATATTGTGAAATAAACATTTTAACTTTAAAAATATTTTACTACCTGACTTTCTTGAAGATATGTGATTAAAATATTCTATTGTGACAATGATTCCGTTTAATTGTATTTATATAAAAACTAACTACAATTTTTTTTTCGTATTTTAATGATTATCTCGATGATGTTCAACACGGTCCCACAAACGCAATTAGAGTATGAGATGCGAAATATTGAATACACATGGTGTGCCTAAATCACTCACACAACCTAAATCAATAGTCATTAGCAGTGAATTTGTTTGCACAATACTCAAGGCAGTGCCTTCTTTTGCCTGCTTGCTCATTTTAGAAATTAAAATCGAATATCTGTTCGTCAATCATTTCGCAATTTCAACTTGTATTTTTAATATATAAATTGTGAATATCTTTAATGTTATACGTTTAACGCGTCTTGTTCGTGTATACCTGTTTAAGATATAAAACGTGTCAATAAATTATCTCATTACGTCGGAAAACCACCAAATTAGTGCGACTTTTTTTGTAGATACTACAAAACATTTGAATTTCTCCGACAATTATCTTTATTCCCATCTCTCATTTTTTTAATCAAGATTAATCAAAGAAGAGTAAATCAGTAAGGAAACTAATTGATGGGCAAGACTTCTCTCGGATTATAAAGGAAGGCGATGCTTCGAATAATGTTCCATGTATCGAAAATTTCATTATAATTGATTTACAATTTTTATTATAATATACATTTACTTTAATATTTAATAAATTTAATTATTATATATTTAACATATTAATGTTTAATTTTAGAACTAATATTTAAATTAAAATCTATTTTAAAATTTAATAATTAATTATGTGTCAAAGGACATAAATAATATCATAAATTAAAGGATGCTAATTAGGTAGTGCTTAAAGCAATTATTACGCAAATAGTTACACTACCGGTCAAAAGTATTTTACCACCTATATACTACGTAATCTTAAAATCTACATAAAACATTAGTTCCCTTTATTTGTATTTTATTTTATATAACAGAGACATTGTAGTAATGTTCGATTTTACTGGTAAAAGCACTTAAATATTGAATATGTAGAGACTGATCACAGAAACGTGAAATATTTAAATCGTTCACTATTTGTTGACGGCGTTAGTGACCTTCAGTTTTGCACACAAAGTATGTATGTAAACAGCAACATTACATACCAACTATTTTAGACTTCTGCATCATTATTTGATACTCGATATTCGTTAGTAACCCACGGTTTTCGAGACATATCACATGTCAAGCTAATTCTGTTTAGTGCGTATTATAGTTAAAAATATGACGAAAAAACGTGAAATTACTAATGAAGAACGTGCTGTGATAGTGGCATTACGTCAGGAAGGATATTCGATACGAGCAATAACTAGTTGGTGGTAAAATTTTGTTGGTGGTAAAATACTTTTGACCGGTAGTGTATATTTGCGCATGAACTGTTCACTTAGCTGCAATTAACTTAATCGTTTTGATAAGAATGCGAGATTTATGAATAACTCTATTAAATAATGTCAGTGCAATGGTAGCATTAAAAATTTCAGCACTACATTGCTTTACCCTATAAAAACTTTTTTCAAAGCTGCAATTGGATGTGAAAGTTAGGCCAGTGGCACATACAAAAACATAAAGTAAGACGTGAGCAGTAAGGAAATCGACATTTTTTATTTGCTACTGCTTATATTATTGCCTTACTGCTTGATTGAGATTGGTCGATTTACTTGTAATAAGATCGGGAATTAATCCCGTTGTCCATTGCTGACGCAATCCATACGTAAATTTGGCTTAACGGGGGATTTCAGTTTAACCGGGCGAAAAAATGTGGTTTTTTAGACTTTTTTTTAGAAAACTGAATGATATTGGAATAATTGTTTAATTAGGATAAAGAAAGGCATTCTTAAGGAATAAAAAAATATGTCATTTTTTTATTTTTTTTAAATTTTTGTCGTGTTGATGTACAACTTTGTCACACAATGTCGATAGCGCGGCGTGCAATGTAGCAACGAGCTGAGTCATCTGAAGGCAAAAATCAAAATTTTCCTTCAAAGCTTATTCAATTACGCAAGGATTATACCAACTTGCAAACAAAAATATGAAAAATTACAGCAGTCGTAAGAAAAGTGAAATCTTTTTGACCAAAAATCAATTTTCTATTGTTGATAAAAATATTATAAATAAACAATAAAATTGTAGCGGTTGGTATAACCCCTGAAGAAAAGGAATCGAACCGTACTTTGCAAATGTCATTTAGTTAATAATTTTTTTAATTATCCTGCACGCCAAATTGGAAAATGTAGTTTCGAGAAAAACGCATTTAAAGATTACCTCTTCGCGAAAAAATAGTTTTTCATATTGGAATGGAATGATATTGGATATGGAACATATTCTTCTCAAGCTTTATACTATTGATTTATGCAAAAAAATTTTTTCGAATTTTTTGACCGATCAAACTGGAATCCTCCCTTAATGATATTATAAAGGTTTCCAATAATTGCAAATATTGAGATTACTTGTCATTAATGTCAGTCAGTTGCGCGTCGCACAAGAAAAGTACACAGGAAAAAATGCTGTTGCTTCAATTAAAGTCTACGTCACGGGCTGCCACAAACATAAATAGTTCATTCAATTGTGTTATGATTGGACTAAATATCTAGATTATATTCTTTTAATAATAATTCTTTTATACATTAATATTATATTCTTTTAATATTCGTAATCTAAATATTTGGTCCAATCATAATACAATTGAATGAACTATTTATGTTTGTGGCAGCTCGTGACGTAGACTTTAATTGAAGTAACAGCATTTTTTTTCAGTGTATTATAGACATTTTCGTGGATAAAGGATGCGAGCAAAATTACCTTCGCGATATCACCGTAGATAGATAGAAATTGCGGCGCAGGTGCAATACGCGAATACTGTTTAGAAGAACAGTATAGCTACTGTATGTAGTAAACAGGTACCAGGCGGAAACGTTTTCGCTGTCGTTGCTAATGCACCGAGCATACAAGAACCTGACACCCGTTAGTTACACGAGATAAAGATTTCTTCACATCCACTGCGAAAGTGTCACAGACATCATAAAGGTATGACCTGTCATTTCGATTTACAGCTATTGCATTTAGCAACTTCATTTATCCACAAACTTTATAGCTAATTTGAGATTGATCTTTCCTTGGCAAGGTATCCGAACATCAATATTTTCTTATTTATTTATTTCATTGCGATTTTATTTAATCGGAGATTATTATTAGACACGCACATTTTTACATACATTTGAAGCATGTTTATGGCAGGTACATTTAGCTTCTAATCGTATTGAAAACGACGATATAAATGAAATAATATGATAATTCTCGTCTCGTCTAATTTGAAAAAAAATCGTAACTTAATAAAAGTTTTAAACTCGAGGTGAATCGGCGATTCGTTCGCAAATTGATTTGCTCAATTATCAAAAAACATTAGCCTAACTAAAGCATTTAATCACTTTTGCCTTCGTGAAACAATTATTTCTAAATAAGTCATAATCCAAATATTTCATTATTTTATGCTCGTTATTTATTTCAAAATTTTATCTTCCGGTTTTCGTGACGAGATTAATTGTCACACCCGATAACACATCGCGCAATTTTAAAAAGCGCAAGTTCACGCATCAGAGGTGTCATAAAATTCAGGAATTTAAATTGACGTCGAATATTCTGCAAATAACCGAGTAGCACGACAGTGCTACATTATTCGCAGACAGTCCCTATATTCGATTCGCCGGTGAGTGAGCTGATTCTATTACAGATTAGAGTGCGATGGCGGATGATATCTACCTGTAATCGTGCACGATTTGACGATCGTTACCGTGCACGAGATGCGCGTTACATTGTGATTTCCGCGGTGCGGTGGAGACTGGTAAAAATTGCAAACCCTATTATTCGAATCCTCTGTCCAAGGGCATCGTCGTCGGGTAGAATCGACCCTGCAATCTTGCAACATCCATCTTGGTATCTTCTGACGTTGATCGAAAAGGCCGGAAGGCTGATTCGATAACTTAATTTTCGGATAATAAATTTTCTACAAATTACAACACTCTTGTTGCAAGAAACAATCACGTTAGTTGCCGATGACTTTGTTACTTTGACTTGGCAATTCTTTTATAGCAAGGTCTATAAAACTTGCGAAACTCGTAATATTTTATCTTGCGTAATTAGTTTCCTCCATTTTATTATACTATTATACTATAATGCATTAAAGCAACTGTAATAAATTATATACACAATATATAATAATAAATTTCTACAACAATGGAATATTATGAACGATTATTAGTTTCTATTTAGTTTATAATTAAGCAAAAGCACATGTTTTAGTAGTCCATACAGACGAATATATCTTCATCTGCCAGATCTTCTAATGGCGAACCCATACAGCACAGAAATTGCAACAACATTGCAGTAACATAACAATATTGCCGAAATGTTGCTGCAATGTTCTGTGCTGTATGGGAAAGGATTAAATCAGAAATTTATAAAAACCCTTTACTTTATCTTTCCATTTCTTTCTTAAGTTTGATGTCCTGAAAATTCGACCCAGAATGTCTCGTAAAATGTGTAAAATGTCGTCCACGCGACATTGAGGTATCGCATGTAAGAGAAAAAGGGAGACTCGGCGTACCGTCATTGTTCAAGCTCGACCGGTACTCTTATGGGACTTCTTCCAAGTTAATTTTATCCTCGAAGATATATCGATCTTCCGCGGGATGTTGTAATTCTCAGACCGACCTACAGCACATCGATGCGACGTAGGTACGAATGGGCCAAAGGTTCAAAGAATATATAATGCTCAGTCATGAGGGAGATATCAAAACGGGTTCTCAACACACATACTTTCGGATATTTAAATTTATATCAATTTCATTTTATTTATTAAATTTCAATTTGTTTATTTTTTTTTTTTGCTTTTTGCTATCAGCGTTTATTGTTTAATTACTGTAAGGAAATTACTTAGAAGGATAAATAGATGCGATAAAATGATGAATAAAAGTTCTCCTCGGTTTTGACGGAAGCGTGCTTTAGATTTGAATAAAAAAAACCCGTTCAACGGGCTTCCGTAAAATATTTGTATTGTAATAAAGGTGTGAATAAAAATTGATAATGCAAACTGAAAAGAATAAAAATAAGCAAGAGAATAATCTACGAGTCCGACATACGTGACATTCTTGACGCTCGCGTGATTAAAATTCCATTCTTCATTGTACTCGCATGCTGCAACGAGAAATCTCGTTACCGCGAAGAATCAAGCTCAATTTACATAGGTAGATATACAGGTGCACTCGGTGTCCTTATACAACATAATATGTAATGCGAAATCATACAAAATATACATATATCAGTGCTAAATCTTTATCAGGTGTCCGCGGTTTACAAAGAGAGTCAAGGGGCTAACATCGTGCCACATCAAGATATTCGAAGAATGCCGAACGGATCTTCGGCTTTGTTCGTAACAGATACAAACGATGCGGGGGTGTGAGGAACCGGACTACACTACAAACGCCACAAAGCGCAATGAACTCGAAAAAGTTGAATCCTTAAGATGGTTCTCTGATCCATTGAAGCGCGAACACCTGATATAGGACGCTGTATCGACATTTCGACCCGTGTAGGGATGTGCATGTGAGGGATTATTATAATAGAATCTTTAGAATTCCTCGGCAAACAAGTCCTACTATCCTACATTTTGTATTCTCTAAGTACTGATTCAAGGGACGCCATCCTATTAACCGTCTGCGGTTTGTAAAGAAAAGACCGTAACGGGTCGAAATATTTGAACCATGTTTGAGTCCACTGATCGGCTGAACCGTTGTTTCATTTAACATGTTCTATATAAGCTGTACGACAGCGAGGTTTTTCAAAAAATATTTATGGTAGTTACATGGCTTATTGCGAGATACATTTTGAACGTATTTCATATCTCTATAATGTATGACAGACTTGTTTTTCGGTTGTCAAGCAAAATTACATGTTTACCACTGCGTGGTAATTGCATCATTGTGTTACATTTTAGTGACAAAATACTTTAGAATAAATATCAGTGATATACATATATACACATGTATATACAGGGTGTTTCCTAAGTAAGTAGACAAACTTGAAGGGGATATTCCCCTTGGCTTATTTTAAGAAGAAAAGATTCTAACATGTGTCCTAAACTGCTTTGTTTTAAAAATATAGGATGTCAAAGTTGTGCAAAATAAAATAAAAATTTCGAAATTCTAGAGAACGTTTAAAGACATTTTATTCAAATTTGATATGCATTCTACATATGTGGTATTAAGAACTATTTTCCAGTACCGATG
This sequence comes from Aphaenogaster floridana, assembly GCA_003063835.1. Taxonomy (NCBI): domain Eukaryota; kingdom Metazoa; phylum Arthropoda; class Insecta; order Hymenoptera; family Formicidae; genus Aphaenogaster; species Aphaenogaster floridana. Next base: position 128,314 of record NJRP01000322.1, read on the forward strand.
AAACAT